>JAPMOB010208563.1:10275-21437 GCA_029875015.1 Lepomis gibbosus
CCCACCAGATGCAAACAGGCAGAGAGAGAGAGGGATCTGGCTTTAGAGGCTAACCGGCTCTTCAAACAAGACTTTGGAGACAAAATCGAGAGTCTGCAGGCAGAGGTGGAGCAGCTGAGGAAGCACAGGTAACAGGAAGCTAAATATGAGTAAAAGTGTGTGTTTTATTAAAGGATAAGGCTGGTGATATTCATATAGTTTCTTAGTGTCAACAAATCTCATGAAAGGACCTACTAACATGTATTTATATCAATGTCCGATATATCTTATTCTTCTGCATCTTAGAGCTCCAAAAACTCTTAATTGCACTGGGTGACATGTTCTCACACGCTGTGCAGCTACCACAATATTAATCCGTTGAAAATATTCCCCAACAAAATATAAACGTGTGTTCACTGCATGTTTGTCTTGTTTCAGGTCTAATCTGGAGCAGGAGCTGAGAAAAGAGCGAGAGCGAAGGAGCGAGCAGCATCTCGACGCCGGGTCCAGGCGGGCCAGCATCCCTCGGAAGGAGAGGAGACACCCCGAGAGCATACCAAAAGTAAACCTGCCATAAGAACAGTGCAGAATTAAAGACTACAAAAAGTCTCATTACACATGTCTACTTTTATACAATGAGTGTGTATTTCACCAACAGCATCCCCCAGAATCCCCATCAGTCAAAAGGGAGAATGACCAGTTACACACAGAACAAGAAGACAAAACAAGCCTGAGCTCCAGCTTGTAAGTAACTTCAGCTTCTAGAAAGGATATAAACATCTGAGGAAATGTTGTTTTATTTTCTTTCCTTATGTATCTGCTTCTCCTCCTTTAAGGTCCTTGTCACACCATGAGGAGGATGAACAGGTGAGGTCAATTCAGTTCAATTCAATCTAGCTTTATTGAATATAAAACAATAACATTGCCAAAGCTACAAATAAATTACAAAAGAACAATTGATTTTATACAGTTTATTAAATAAAGCAAATAAAAAGGTAAAAGTGTGTTTGTGTGTGCGTATCTTAAAAAATAATATCTATATTAAAAATAAATAAAACTTTAAAAGTGTGTTTGTGTCTGTAAAAAAAAAATAAAATAAAACTGAAAATAAAATAAATGAAAAAACAGTAAACGTATGTGTGTATATATTAATAGACAAAAACATAATAAATCAGTATCAAATGTGAAAATAAACAATGAAAAATAATGAACAATTATTCAGAACAATTATTTAATATATTTATGAGTCTGTTCTGAGTTTTTACTGGTTATCCTCAGTTTGTGGCATGAGGACACATATTTTGCTGCAATGATTTGGCATTCTGGCATTTCTCTCAGTAAATAAGGGAGTTTCTGTGTGTCTGATATAAATTTGAATTCAGCCTATATTTGTGAAATGTTTGCAAAGTGTTTTTGTCTTAAAGTTTTATATTTGGGGTATGAGGTTAGAAAGTGCAGCTCTGTCTCTACCTGTCCTGTGTCACACTGGGAGCAGAGTCTCTCCTCTTCTGGTAGCCAGCTCCGTCTGTGCCGACCCTTTTCTATGGCCAGGCTGTGATCACTCAGTCTGTGTGTGGTCAGCATTTTTCTTAGTTTAGGACATTTTATTGTGCTCAGGTAATTTGCCAGTGTGAATTCTCTTTTTAGGGTCAGATAACATTGTGATTTACTTTGTGTTTTGGTTGTTTTTTCCAGTATTCAATAGATATTTTTCTTTTTGCTTGTTGATAATTTGGTTTGGTCTGCTTGAGTTGGTGTTGCAGCTGGCTGAGGGGTCTCTTCTCTGGTTTCAGCTCCTGGCATGTTAAGGCTTTGAGATGGTATGTCTGGGGATTAACCGATTTTAAGTGATTCTAAAATTTAATTGATCTTTTCCGTAATTTTAGTAAGAGAGGGTAATGGCTGAGCTCTGCTCTGCACAGATTATTTGGTGTATTTCTCTGCACCTGCAGGATGCTCTTACAGAACTCAGTATGGAAAGATTCTATGATTGTTATGTCACATTTATCAAATTCATTGTTAAGTTGTGGCCCCCAGATTTTGCTGCTATATAGAGTTATTGGTTCTAGTATATATTGGAACATTTTAAGCCAGATTTCAATTGGAATATAAATTTTAATGTTTCTTTTTATTGCATAGAAAGCTCTCCTTGCTTTGTACCTCAGATATTTCACTGTTAAGTTGAGGTTTCCTGTGTATGTAATGTTGAGGCCAAGGTAAGGGTTGCTTTTTGTGTGTTGCAATTCAGTGGTGTCTCAATAGAAATTGTGTGTGACCTGGTTTCTGTGTTGTCTTTGCTGTGTTTACTGTCAGGACCCAGGTCTGACAGAATCTCTGCAGGAGGTTAAGGCGCTGCAGCAAACCTTCTTTAGTAGGTGAAAGCAACACTAAGTCATCTGAAGACAGCAGTCCTCTGATTTCTGTCGTTCAGGATGAGGCCAGGTGTCGTGGAACGCTCTAGTTGGTTTTCTAATTCATTGATATATATAGGTTGAAGAGAATTTGACTGAGATTGCATCCCTGCCTCACTCCCCGGGCCTGGGAGAATCTTTATGGTACATTCACTTTTTGTATACACGTGTGTCATATGTTTTTCCTCCAATGGCACTTTCAAGTAGCCGATAGAAAAGGCCCTCATGCAGACCATATATTTACCCTCCAGACTTTATGATAACAAGAAACACTTCTATTACCATAGATGTGTTTATGATTGGTTGTATTGCAGTTAGAAAATAAAAAGGAAATTCTATAAAGAAAAAAATCCAATCAGCTTTTAATCCAGGTATTAAAGTGGTCATTAATGGACCACTTCAAATAAAAAACTCTTTTACTCTTGTCATTGTCATACATGCAGTGAAGTTGATGTGTTAGGATGCAAACACGAACTCCAGCAGTAGTGCTAGTATTTATTGGGATATTTAAAAAATCCTATAAAGGCCATAATTAACACGATATTATTGATTGATTTTCTGCAGGACGAGTCACTCATGCAGAGCAGTCATTCTTCCATCTGTACAATGTGTGAACAGGACGAGTCCCTCCTGAAGACAAAGGTATGAGGATGAAAAAATAATTCTAACTTTTGCTGAATCAACTTGTCGCTTGTTGAAAAAGTTTACTATATTTAGTGACACTATAAATCAGAAGAGGGTGTTTATAAAAATGATAAAATTATTATATTAGTGCATCTTTACCTGAACAGATGTTTTATACAAAAAAACAAAACCAAACTGCAACAACAAATTGTCAAATTAAATAAATGCAAAGCTTAAATAGACGTAAATTATAACGTATTTTAAAGTGAGGCTTGGTTGTCACATTACATGGCACTTCGTCCCCTAAATTAGCTTCTCTGGCAGCGAAGCTCTAACAATGTCAGGGTCGACCAGTCAGTGTGTTGATCCATCGCTTTGGTCCAAACTGAAATGTTCAAACAGCTATCAGATGGATTGCTATTAAATTTGGTTCAGACATTCAGGTCCCCCTCACGGTGAAATCTAACACCTTTGGTGATGCCTTCACTACCTTCATCAGTTCAAAAATGTCTCTTTGTCAAGTACTTTGGTTTATGACCACAAACTAATGACATTCTCATTTGCCTCAGCTGCACTTCTTTAGTGCTCATTACCAAGTGTTAGCATGCTAACGACATTTAGTCAGATCGAATGTTGAATCAAATGAACAGTGAATTGATTTCTAAAGATTTTAGAAGAGCAGCACCTATACATTACCTGAAGAGGAGACATGGAAACACAATATCAAGAAATCAGTAACAGCTTTAAAGAAACAATACAGTTGCTTTTTTTAAATCTTGAGTTGGATTGTTGCAGATGCTGCATAATTTAATGCTAAACTAAATACAATTTACAAAATCAAATATAAAAAGAAATGTCAGATGGATTATTTTATTCTATGAGTTCAAGGGAAAGCATGCAAGCACAATTATTAAAATGTTTGTTCATTTAGCTTTTGTGATGAACTTTAAATGAAGACTGTTTGAAAATGATTTCACTAAAAGGTATAATGGAGACATATTTTACAAGAAGCCTTAGATTTAATCAGGGTTGTAGTGGCAACTTTTTTAAAACTTCTTTTGTCACTATGGCAGGACATAAAGTTTCTGACTCCTGCTTTCAAAAAAACACAAAACTGTAAAATCCAACAAGACAGATGTAAAATATCTGACGTTTTATTTGACAAAAAAGACGACAGTTACAAAATAAACGTCCTCAGGCACAGTCCTAATTATGTGTTCCATTAAACGTACTTACGCACAGGTAACAACTGCAAAATTTCTTATTCCTATCCACATCCACATCCTGCCAATGAGAACACATTTCACGTGTGTTTTCTTGACCAACGGCGTTTGGAGACCAGCGTCGGGTGACATAGTCCTTGTCAGCTCCTGTAGTGTGTGACCCTCTGTCACTGATCAGTCACGTAGTCACACCAAGGCAAGTTGTGTAGCGTGAACAGCACGTCGGCCGACGCTGAAGGAGGTTGTGTAGTCTGCACGAGCCTTTAACAGGACAAACTAATAGAGCACAGCTACACATGTTAATTCGCTAAATACACACTAATGACATCTGTCTGAAATAAACTTGAAATATTACCAAGTTAAAGACAAATTAATATAACTTATGAATACAAAATAATCCAAAAATGTTTTTTGTTAATGGCTCTATCAAGGGTTTTTAATTAATGTTCTGCCAGAGTGCGTCATGAATAATCCTGTTTTTCTTTCTGTAGATACAATGTAAGAACTGCAGCGGGGTTTTCTGTGAGAGCTGCGTGTCCAAAGAGCTGCCTTTACCTTCCTCCATACTCCCAGAGACTGTCTGTACGGCCTGCTACTCTCAGTTACTTCAACAATACGCTTCAACACCAACATAAAAGGAAACAAGTCCGTATTTTACTGTAAGACACGGTGATCAGACACATGCCAACCAGAGGCATTGATTTGTAAAACTGGCACTGCAAAAACGCACTTTCTGACTTCATGACTCGAGATGTTATGAAAGTCTGACGTTCTGAACTTGCAATATTTTAGTGACTTTAAGTTAGAAATGTCCAAACATGTGCCATTGAGAGCTGTTTGGAGGCAGGTTTTCATTTTTCAAATACTGATGTGGCCATAATTCTTCCTTTCTGTCTGAAAGCGTGTGTTTAGCTGCTGCTGTGTTTCTTAGTTAAAACCTGCATTTGAAAAAGTGAGAATGGCACCTAGATGGAAATTAATGCTATAAAAAAGTTAAATAATTTCAGGCATATAAAAACAGACTTTCCACAATGTCCACTAAGTGGATTATTGATTAAAAGGTCTACTTTTTAACCTCAGTTTTAAAAGATGAAAGGAGAACTGGAGAAAAAAAAACTAGAACTTTTTGCTCTGTACGCTGTCATTTTAGCCAGTATATGATGTGTATGAGGATGAATAAAACATTGACATCATTTCACTCACACAGTGATACTGACTGATAGGACAAACACTTTTGACCAAATGCTCTATTATACTGTAAGATTCAACATGTGTCAGTATTTTGGGAAAGACTGCATGTGCTGTGAAATACTTTTTATACTCTCTAAAACTGTTTAAAATAAATTATTAATACACTCAGTCTGATGACTTAAGATAATTGTAAAACTGGAATGCAGAATCGATGTCCAGAAAAAGACAAATATTTAAAATGTATCAAAGTGTAATGAAAACCAAAATCCATGGCTAGATATCGAGGATCTGTATCTTGTCTCTTATCCTGATGGACATATCACCAGTTTTGGTGTTAAGACTGTAGAAGAGGGTTAATTTTCCTGTTCAGTCTTTATGTCAGAGGAATGGTTAGACATTTTAGGCGAGCTAACTGGCTGTGCAGACAGAGTGGTTATCGGTCTGGGCAAATATGACCGTTTGTTTAAGTTTACACAGTTGAATATTCTGGGTATAATATTTCTTTACTGTTGCTGTTGTGTTCTGTACGCGTGTCAGGAGTGGCATTAACAAAAAGGCATTCATCTCCTTTGACATTTAACACTTTGTGACACTTGGCATTCTGGCTATAATAACTCCTTTTTCTGGACGTTTTAACACCTTCTGGGACTTTTAAGTGCATGGCTCTCTGACTGGTTTGACGTGGGCATATCAGTGCATCTTTATATAGCAGCTGTTTTTATGTTGTGTTGACTTATATGGAAAAAAATAGGAGCTCAGTTAAAACTTTTAGTGGTTCTTGTCGAAATGCTTCTTAGATCAAACAATAAACTTTAATTCTATTTTACCGCTGTGTGTGACTCTGGATTATTTTAACTTTTGAGACTAATTTCAGTTCATCCTTGAGTCCTCCTCTGTTGGTAAAAGTGAGCAGCTGTTAAATGCTTAAAATTAGCTTTTTGGTTCACCCACACACCTTGTATCCGCCTGCAATTCATTTTACCATTTAAAACAACCTTTTTGTTTTTCATTCAAACACCTCTTACTTTCAGTGCTGTTTTTGTACAGCATAACTTTATTAAAGCTAATTGAATACTTGGTCACCAATGTTTGCAGGAGATGAAGTGAGTTACTTGAGAGCAGTGTTTTGGATATTTGATTGGTTCTCAAAGGTCCTAAGTTTAACAACTGAAAAGTATCGTGAAAATATTTGAATGTTAATCAACCAGCGTGGCGCTGACATACTGATTTATCTGCCAATATCATGGCAGTGTGTACATGGTCATTTAATGTGAGACTTAGCTCTGGAAGCCTCGTGTTTTTGATGATATTCAGACTTTTCAATTCTGAAAGAAGGTAAGCAATGAGGTGAAGCCTGTGTAGTCTTTAGTTTGGGAAAATGAAAGTGGTACTGTAGCAGCGCCAAAATTTTAAGTTTCAGACTTAGTGAAAATCTTCAGTTTTGCATATAAATACACAAGTTCTTAAAATGATTGTGCAATTTTTAATTTTGAACCTTTACTAAAATGATTCAGTTATAAATAATAGCTGTATTAATATAGCACCTTTCAATGGTCCAGATGACCATGATCCAGGTAACAAAATGCTTTGCAGCAATCTATGTAAAACAGAATAAGATTATGAAGAAATACACATCACACATTAAAAGCTTTGTTGTCGAAGTGAGATAAACCAGGAACAGCCTCGGCGAGGATGATCTCTGATCGACTGATCCATGGGTGTAGGGGTCTGACAACAAAGGCCTCGTCTCCTTCGGTTTTTAGCCTAGACCTTGGAACAATTAGCAACCCACTACTAGAGGATCTCAGGCTGCGTTCCGGCTTCTAGGGGGATAGAAAGCTCCCTAGTAGAATACACTTTTTCTATGAGTTGTCTAAGTTGATTTCAACCTGTAATTAACTCCCTCTTGTTGGATCGAGACAGTAAAGACACTTTTTCTTTTGACACCAGGAAGGTTTATTGTTCGATGCAGGTCAGGCTGGAAAATAAATACAATAGTCCTGTGTGTGTGCGTTTGGCATCTGTGTGTCTGCATTCACCTGCGGGAGAAAATACAACATGGTTATCACATCTGGAGAGCAGTTAAAAAGTAACCTCAGCAAAGTTTGTGGAAGAAGCTAAATAATAATAATAATAATCAGTAACTTAAATTTTTTCCTGGCTAAAAGAGCAACATTTCAAAAACCTTTTGCATGGAGACTGAAAAGTGTTATTCTTTGTTCCATAAATAGCTGGAAACTCCCAGCTGGTGGTTTATAATCACTAAACAATTGTTGTGAGAATGAGATAAACGTGAAGAAAAGGACACTGGAAGCAACTAGTTCTTGGGGGGCCTCAGATACTGTTTGACTGCCTGACACATATAAAAGCCATATAGTAAAATGATTAGCTTTAACTCTGATGGCCTGTGTTTTAAGAATGATAATTGTTGACTGCTCAGCTGAGATTTCAAAAGTACAAAGTTAAAGTAAGAAAGCTTGATATACTGTTTTATATTTTAATGTGTCTGCAGTCTCTTGTGCCCTGACCTTTGCTCGCCGTCCAGAGAACTATGGTTGTACATGATCATATTTCACATTATGTCCAATAAAGAAGATGTGAAAGTCCGCTCCTGCTGGCAACTTGACTCTTTAAATAAATACGACAGATGTGTATCTCACGCACATGAGTGGAGGTGTGAAAATAAGAGGGTCAAGAGTTTTCATTTTTTTAAATCTATATTCTTTGAGTTTATAATATTCATTCAATAATAATATTCATCAACAGTTGTGAAGAGATAAGAACCTTTATTTTGTGACTATAGGAGCAGGAGGAGGCCTGTTCCTATAGGGATAGAATGAATGTTGACATGAATTGATTTAATGTATTCTGCGTTTGGGTTGATGCATTTAAAACTGTTTTTTATTTGTGCATGCATTTAGGATTATGAAAGAGAAGAGATGTTCATTTATTTTGTTTGGGAAGTGTGGCCTACTATGTTTGGCCTTTATGAGTTAAAAAATTAAAGGATTATACTAACAAGAGTTACAGAGACCTACATGATATGTTTTTATTACCTTATTTGGAGAATTGTTTGTGAACTGAGGCAAAGGGGTGTTGCTGTTGCAACTACTAAACAGAAGGACATCTACTCATAAACGGAGAAGTAATGTAAAAACCAATCAATGTGATGATCACGTCCTGATAGCCAATGATTGTTTGAGAAAAGGATGGGAACCTCCCAGTGTATTTCTTTATTTAAGTTACTGACCCTAGAGCTCTGGGCAAACTTTTTGGGGCTTGTTGAAATTAAATACGTTTCTCTTTGAGTTTTTTGTCTCATTTTGTGTCTTCACTTTTTTCCCCCTCTTCTGGACTGGAAAGTTTTTACTTATTTTATAGTAAATAAGTATTTACTTATTTTAACATTCACACTGCCTACATTAACATCTCATTACAGATAAGCAGCAAAGCAAACTGGCCCTTTAAGGAGCCAGGTAATGTTTTCAGTGCCCTACTCTCTGGGAGGGGAAGAGGGGTTGACTAGGAAGCTTGATCTGGAGTTAAATCTGGAGTTAGAAATTTAATACAGACGGTCAGGCCGGTATCTAGTGTTGTAACTAGCTTGTTATAAGAGGTCACCTTTTACCTAAGTGGTATTTGAATTCCGGAGATGGTGACCCGAGAGCGGGGTTCCTTGTGGTGGGCCACTATATAAAGTGATCCAGCTTAGACGAACCAGGAAAGAGTCTATAAACAGTCTTTAAGAAATGTACAATCTATGTCTCCTTAAAAATATAAATAATAGGTTATATTTTTCTGTCACAAAGTGAGAATTTCCAGCTCTGTGGATGTAATTCAGTGTTTTTCACCTTCAATCATGTTCTGCCGCGGAGTTCAGGAACAACTCGATGTATCTTTCACCTGAAAATCAGAGAAAGTTGAAACGTTGAATGTAACTCACACAGTGACCACAGATTATTGTAAAAAGAATTTATGATCAGTATCAGATGAAAATTCCTGTTTAACAGAGTGCCCACATCAGCTGGTCCCGGTGTTAAGGCTGCAGTCTCACCTATGTGCTGTCTGTCTTTGGACATGGCGGCCACGGCGTCCTGGTGGCAGCTGAAGTACACGTCAGCCTCACCGCTCGGCCTGCCGTCAGGGCCGCATTCAATCAGGATCTTAGACACAGCTAGAGGAGAAAAGAACTGCAAAAAAACCAAAAGTGACCGCTAAAGCACCAGCACACCCAGCTTCAACATTTCAACATGTTCTTTGTGTTGATTTCTACCTTCACGACATCTTCTCCAGACACCTGGAAAGGAAGTCCTCTCATATGGATGTAATGATGCGGCAGGGCCGAGCTCAGAGGGGGTTCTGGGGGAGAACATGCTCAGTTAACTCATTTGTTCACACAGAGCAAAAATGACAACTATCTTTAAAACAATCTCCCCACTTTAACGGCGTCTACAAACCTAGATGATGTATCATTTGGGCTTTATTTGTATTTATGATATCTTCAGTTTTTTTACTTGTTTTTACTGAAAATAGTTTTGTTTTTTTTAAAGGAATAGATCTGTTAAAACCAGATTTTGACCAGGTTTTTTATCCCCAGCCATCAAAACATTGATTAAAGAACACATTGATCACCAAAGTGAAGAAAAATAGTAAGAAAGTAAATGAGCTGCTGATCATGCACCGAGATCCCTTACAGAAAATAAATAGTGTTTGGGCTAAAACTTATAATTTAAAACTCTAATTTTCTCTATATTTATTTTTCTTAATCCCTTTATCACTCTGAAGAGAAAGTTAGTTTGGCAGCAGAACTAAAAACTCAATATAATGTGACCTACTAATCCCCTCACCAGCTCTGGGGTTGGTCTGTGAGGCGATCCTCCTGTTCGCTGACTGAGGAAAAGCTGAACTCGTCCTCTTCTTCCAACTAGAATGAATCTCGTCACTTCTGCTGGGAAACACCTCGATGTATCTGCAAACACAGGCAGCAACAAACAAATGTGAGACGTTAACAGAGGCAAAGATGCGAGTGAAGAAACAAATCGCTGACTTTTGTGTCTTAAAGGAGCTTGCTGGTATAGCAGTAACATTAGCTACTTCCTGTTCCTGACACAGGATTATAAAATTGGTACAGGCCTTAATGTGAGCACGTGCAGCATCCTACCTATTTCCGATAACCTCTCTGTCTCTCCTCAGAGCTTCATCCGCTGCTTCTTGAGAGGAAAATCGCACAAAACCCTCTCCAGAGTTTCTCCCTTTGTGGTCTGTGATGATGGTGATCCCATTCTCCACTATATCCAAACCTGAGGTCATTAAACAAGTTTTTATCCTGTGTCCTTCTGAACATCAATCTCTCTCTCAGCATGTCAAGTATTTGTCAAAAAAGACATGTACTTTTCATACAATCAACAATCCAATCAAATGTGCGTTTGTGCTCAGATGTGCTTCTCTCCAGTCATGTAAAACCTTTTTATATACAGTCTATGTGTAAAATCAGTGACGGAATGTAACCAAGTACAATTATTCAAGCACTGTACTGCGCAAATTCAAGGTACTTGTACTAATGGAGTATTTCCATTTTATGCAACATTATACATCTCAGAGACAAACATTGCAAATATTTTTACTCCATTCTATTTTCTTGACAGCTTTAGTTACTTACAATCTTTTCATTGGTGAATGATTCTGATAAAATGAATAATTAAGTTGAGAAAATTTTCCTACTTTTTAAGGAAAA
>JAPMOB010208566.1:0-16682 GCA_029875015.1 Lepomis gibbosus
CGGACTTCTTTTTGCAACCAGAAGAGTCGCCCCCTGCTGGATTTTCAATAGAATGCAGCTTTCAGGGACTTCAGCATCGGTTTCATGTTGTAGACCGGAAGCTTCCCGCTTGGTCTACAGTCTATGTCTACAAGTGTGTACGATCTGATCTAAAGCCCCATTACACACACTAAATGGTCCTTGCGGTGAAATTGTTCAGTCAACCATGTTGGATTTTATCAAAGCCAAAAAAAAAGATGTTTATAGTTTGAGCACCTTGAAGATGAGTCAGAGAGAGAGAGACGGGGAACCAGTGGGAACACACACACACACCACAGGGACGTAGTGCATGTACCATTCACTTCAGTCTGGGACAAAACAATATGTTGTAGTGTGAGCGGTACAGTACTTCTGAGATTTTTGCAGTCTGTCATTTGAAACAAGTGAGTAATTTATTTTGGTAAGTAAGACTACGTCCTCCTTGTTGCTTCCTAAATCTTAATCATGATGTCAAAAATGTAGAAATATCATACTCTTAAGTTACATTAACAAAAGATATGAACATCAAAAAGCAGCCCTTATTCTTCTGCTGAGAAACAGCTGCATGGAAGTATTTGATTTTCATTTATTCAAAATGCAACATTATTATCCGATACTAATGCTGTGTATTTTTCGCCTCTGTGGAATGTCTGGATACTCAAAAAACAAAGTAACCACTTTTCTCTGACTAAGTTAACATATGTTTGATGTTGCAATCAGTCTGCACCTGAGTGGGGCAGTAAATCATGTCGGTCTCTGGAAGCGAGCGAAGGAATTCACCAAACAAGGGGCTGAGGAGAGCTGACGCACACCTCGGGCTGGAGTACTGCTCCTGGGAACGCTCGCAGGCATGCATGCCCGCACGTCCACACACAAACGGCATCATCCGCTTCCTGTCACTAACATGGCTGCACACCAGAAGGGTGACACACAACTGTACGCCAAAGTAGAACGATTCCTTCTTCTATTGTCTTTAATGTAAGCTGAATACAGAACAGCAGCTCCCCACCCTAACTCAGGTGCATAAAGCAACCTGTGTTCAGTCCATATCCACTGCACATGGTGCATCTGGCTGTGCTATTAGGCTGCCAGAAAGCTTGACCATCAGTTTCTCTTCACTCTCCTTTGTGGTGAAGGTACATCAACACGTTTTACACCTCAGCTCGTCAGCTTTTATGAGAGCAATCAGCAGTTCGTGCACGAAGACTCCTTAATCACTTTTTAAATATCTATTTGTGAATGGATTGTATCACACATCTGCTTTTTTCTGTCCCTTGAAAAAGCCGCTATATGCTTCGTCCTATGTGAAGAGGCCGGGTCGGGTTTTCTGCATGTGACCTCCCGAGCCTCTTAGCTGCATGTTCTGAACTCTGAATACTGCAATACACACAGCATCAACACCGCAGCTAACGAAAAGGAGTCTGCTAACACAAAAAAAACAGTCGGCTTCCAGCACAACACAGACTCCAACACAAACTCCACATAAGGATCAATAAAAAAAGAAGGATGTTTTATGGGCTGAAGCCCATCAGGCCAAATAAGAATCGGCATCTGAGCAAAAACACACATCAACATCGGAAAGACCTTCACTTTGTTTTGGATACAAAAATCGACCCAGAGTTGGCTTTCATCCTGTTGGACAGGTAAACTAAAATTACTGCAAAGCATATGAAATATATTGTGATTTGGTGTTTTAGTTGGCTCAAGTTAGATAACATTAGTTGCTAACGTTATCCGGTGCAAAATACTTTAGTTATAGTATTTGTAGCATAGTTTTTTTTAGATTAGAAAGCTTGATTAATCTCCATTGCCACCAGATCAAACACCGGACAAGAAATAAAAACAATAGACCCATTAAAAACCTTCGGAAGCCTGATTAGAGCTGACGGTTTACTACAAATAGGAACATTTGTAAAATAAAATCGCAAATATTCCTAAAAAAATAAAAGAAATATTCATTAAAAATCAAATTTCTGTTGAGATAAAAGACCATCTGAGCCGTAAATATTTTCCCGCATACTGTCAGACTATATGTGAATGCCTATGAGGTTTCTGCAGACATTTTCTAACAACTTGAATTTGATTGACATCAGAACAAATGTGCAGACATAAACAGACTGCAGGTTAAGTTAGTGAAATAAATGTTTATGTCATAATGAGGCCAACAGGTAGTGTTGGTAGGGTAGGTTTGTGGTGAATTCTTGCACTATCTTCAAAGGTGTTCGGATACCAAAGATCTCAGGTCATGAGCCGCCCTTTAAAAATGCCCAGAAAGCTTAGCCCATGAACAGATGTCTTCATGTAGAAAGCGTGAAAGCATCTGCAGAGGATAATAACATGTTCCTGCTACAGCTTTTATTAAAGAAAAGCAAGTCATTTCGAGAAATATTTTCTTTGCAAGCGCAGAAAAGTGCAGGGGATATTTGCTTTGGTCCATTTAAACACACAACATATGAGAAAGTGAGCGAGCGAATAATCTCCAAGTCTAACACTGCTTCTAATGCCAACACCAAATAAGGCAACAGAACAAGCATATTTTTATTGCCCTTGCAAAATTACTTCATACTTCATACCACTTTGTTCAATGTTATTTTAAACACAAAAAGATATCATAATGATATAACAGATTCAAGGACACAACTTTTTATTTGCTTTTCTCATTTCACTGCCAGTCTGTTCTCAGCGTTCTTCCTAACACCTGCATACCTGAGGTGTCCCATCCCCTACAAAGCACAGAGGAACTGTTATCCTGGTTTAATTACACCAGCTAAACTTGGCTAAATGACCTCACCAGACGCTCAAGGAGGAACTGCAAGAAAGCAGAGTGCAGGTGGTAACAAAATAAATTAGATATTTAAGGTGAAATACTAAGGAACCACTATGAATCTATCAACATGCAATACAAGGGAGAAACATATCTGACCTCATTACAAAGAACCACCTCAATTCTAAGTTATTTTCTACATGGCCCCCCCACCTAATCTCAGCTTAGTTGGATCTCTTTCCGAGCGATTTCTCAAGGTTCTTCTCCAACAAAGTAATTCTCATGAAATCCAACTTATCAACCCCACCCATGCCTTAATTCTCCTGGATCTAGGACAAACCCATCTCTCTAGCTTCTCTCTGGGAGAGAGTCTTGAAGATGAAGCTGACCACCTGCCCCCTTGACGTCATCATCTTCTTTACTCATGGAATCCATAAGTCCCAGTCCTCTGGTTCTTTTACTCCATCTCCCTCCTGAAAAAAACCCAACCTTGACCCTGAAATACTCTCCAATTTCTATTTCAAAATAACATTATGAGCATTTGTTGGTCAAGTTTCAAGACCACCCGTGGCACAGAATCAACTGTCGACTAAGGAAGCTGCGGCGTTTGCCTCCTCATTGACCTCAGTGATGCCAGCACAGTCAATCATGCCATCCTCATCAACTGTCTCAAGCAGGTGGCTGGGCAATAAGGGTGCTGTGCTGGATAGCTTCTCGTCCTATCTCGCCAATTCAACTTTCTCAGTTAGCCAAGACCATTTCACCTTTGCTCTCACAATCTCTCCAGAGTCCCACAAGAATCCATTCATGGTCCCATCTTCTATTTGCTTCCCCTGGGTAGAATAACTTACAGGAGTAAAACATCTCCTACCACTGCTACGCAGATGACACCCAGCTCTACATACCCAAGTGCCCATCAGCAGAGATGGGGACTCGAGTTTGAGACTCGGACTCGAGTCCGACCGTAGTCGCACACACAGTGACTTCAGACTCAACTTGAGACTCGTCCTCAAAAGACGTCAGACTCGACTTGACCTCGAGGTGCGGGACTCGTGAACAATGTTTATTTTTAGGAAACGTCTGATGAGCGTGCCGTTATTTCCCTCTCTGCGTTACCTTTAACCTGCCTATGTAACACTTAATATCAGCTACGTGTGGCCACACGTGAGAGAGGACAACAAACAGCTGCTGAGCCATTCATCATAAACTTTGGCTTTAAAACTTCATACAACGAGACCCAAACAAATAAACAAATAAACAAATAAATGAAATAAAAATAAATCTCTGCCCATGAGACAAAAACTGTCTCAGCAAGTGCCTTGAGGACATCAAAAGCGGCCTGGCACTCAATTTTGTGCAGCTCAATGCTAATAAATCAGAGGCTCTGCTCCCCGGCATCCATTAAATTTGTGTCCACCTGAAGTTTGCCCTGCTGTCTGTTTTATTTAGTTGACTGTCATTGTTCTGGTTGTATCTTTGTTTTGCCACTTAGGTTTTTACTATGTTTTATTATTTAATTCACATTTTAATGTTCTTTGGCTTTTACCACTGTACATCACTTTATAACTTCAAAATGTGCTGTATCAATAAACATGACGTGACTTATCTTGATGTATTTTGTCTGCAACCAATACATTCAAAACATAAAACCACCTTTTTTTGCAATTTTAACAGAACAACTGCCAAAAAATGGTTAAGTCTGGCTTATTTATGTAGCCCCAAATCACAAGTTTGTCTCAGGGGCTCCAGATAATGATTCATTATCTGCAACAGTAACTGCCTATGTTAGTGTAGCTGATAAAGACTGTTACTTTCCAACCCTGTTTGTAATTCTGCACCAGGAAGGACCCAATAATGCCTGTTGAGCACGTACAGCATGGAAGCAATTACTAAAACAAAATTAAATGTGTTACTTACCAGCTCATAGTTTGCTGCTGGAACACAAGACGAAGACACCTAAAAACAAAAAAAGAACTGGTCAGTCACATTGTCGCTTACTTGAAGTTATGTTAGTTCAAGAACAGTATTGACTTGAACAGCAATAACCTTCCTGGATTTATTGCATTTAGGTTAGGCTTTATGGCTTCATATCTTGAAAGTGCAACCAAAGGCTTTAACACGCCACCAGTGTTATATTCCATAGCCACACACAGATGCAAACCAGAATAGACGGGAAGGCTTCATTAGACTTGAGCATTCACTGATCAATATTTTCACAATAACAATAAAGAAATGTTTTATGTGAAAGGGGTCACTCGTAGTGGCAAACCCACAGAGAATTATTAACCAACTATGCAGTTACCTCTACGAAGCATTTTACGTTCACACAGCAGGTCTTAATGCCATTTTTTTCCTAGATTATAGTTTAAATATGGCCCATATTACCTGCATGCACAGAAGAATAACGTCACACGTATCAACACGCTATTGTTAATTAGTAAACAGAGCCTCAGAGGTTAGCTACTGTTAGCTTTGGTTAGCTCCTACTTGCTAACCCTCTATATTATCACGGGAGACTCCCTTTTTTCCTCGTCCTCTCATGGGTCACATTTCTCCTGAATTATGACAAGTGTTCATGACTTTCTGTCCTTTTTCATTACGGTTTCTGGCGCTGTACAACGCAACTGCGACACAATTACACAACTCACTACCTTTTACTCTCTGTCTCTACTGTATCCTCACGGAAAAGTAGCATGCAACTAAGAGAGCTTGCGGTCCAGTGGATTTCAGTTTGAAGAAAGGGATTTTGTGATCAGATGATGATGAGAGCCACATGTTTAATTATGGCTTTTGTGGAGCTTTTTTGTTCACCGCGGCGCCGTCTGGCGGGGGAACAGCTGCTCTAGAGTGACCGACCTCAGTGTCCAGACTCAGGTCGCACTTAAAAAAGATCCGATCTGTATCGGGTTTGGACCACATATGAAAGTAGCCCAAATTTGAACGGCAAAAGATCAGATTCCATGTGACTTGGCCTGTTCACACTGTCATAAAAAGGTCAGATCTGAGTCAGATATGAGCAAAAAATAAATAAACAAATAAAAAATCGGATTTGGGTCACATTGGCCTGCCGTCTGAACGTAGCCTTAGTGACATGTTTTTACAGCTCATTGTGCTATTATCAACTAGATGTAAAAATAAGTGACCGTTTGCCAACATGTTAGCCATTATATACTTTATAAGGGGGTTATGTCAGTGTTCTTGTGCTGCCCCCAAGTGGCCAAAAATCAGTAAATGCAGCTTTAAATAAAGCTGTTTACTGTATGATGTTCTTAGTGTATTGTATGCACCATCAGAAAGGACAGAATTGGCACTGGGCAAGTATAACAACAACAATAATGCCAAGAGAACTCAGCAATGCTATCAGGTTTAAAGGTAATGATGGAGTGTTAGCACAGCAAAAAACTTAATTGTTCATCTCTCCAACTAAAACACTGATGCTGTAAAAATAAAATTGTGGTATGTTTGTGTGAAGTATCAGCATAAGTTGCTCAGCGGTGGGATTGCGCCAACAGAACTCATGATCTATCTACCAGGCTAATCCGATTACCATCTGACAGTTTCCATGATGACTCTGTGAGCTTGGAGCAAGAGAATTAGGACTGAGGCTGATAAACAGGAAGAGTATAATGATAATGGCCTCAAACAGAAGATTTAAATGAAGTTCTCCCAGAAAAAGATGACCGCTTGATGAGGATGAAGACAAACAGGATGTCACCACTGATGTTTCCTTCCTGTGCATGTCTGTATTCTGTCCCTCTGTTCCTGTTTCACCCTCATTTTTCTAATTCTGCACATGTTTAAAATCCCTACAAACTTAATTTTCACCAGTTACAGATGTACACAACCACGTCCTCTGTAGATAACTGACAAACAGCAAACGGTAGAACAGGACAGCTGTATGACTCCAGCAGTCTTTTCACTTGTTTGTAGCCTCCGTCCTTTTATAACTATCACAGAACTGTGTCTGTTTAAGCTTCGAAAGATTAGGCCTCTGGGTTATCCCAACTGTTTGACCTCTAAAAGCACCTTTCATCTCTGCCACTCTCCTTATCCAAGGCTAATTGTTTCATTGCATGAACACAACCCTTCTGCTCTGTCGGGGTCTGCTCTGCGTTACTGTTGAAGCCAGCACATTCCCCGTCTGCCCACAAAAATAAAATAAAAATCTGCCCTTTTTTTCCCACTAACACATAATATAAGAAAATGTTTTTGACAAGAATCCTTTAATTAGCTTCTGACCAGGATATGTACTGAGCAGGACGCTGTTTCTACATTGGCATTAACATATTTTTGGCATTTCTGTACTGCAATGTTTTGTTACTTATCAGCCTACACACAGTGCATGCAGATATGAATATAGACACTGGCCCAGCTAATTTATTGGTCAAACTCTAATTCTAACCCCAATCAAGTAACTGTAGACTAACAAAGCCCCAAACAGCCAGTGGGGTTAAGGTATTAATTAAATGGATAGAAAATCTACTGTACTTTTGGGGTGTAGTATGTTGGACTACCCACCAGTAGTGGAGCTAAATGGCTCACTGGATGACTGCCATTTCTATGTTAGGATGGCTGATTAGATTCACAAAGTTGAGGATATGTGAGTCACCTCGGGTCATTAGAGACTCTTAGTCTCTTTTATAGCTGTGATCCCATCTGGAATACAGGAACGTTAACTCTAAACAGGAAATGACCTTTATCAGCCTTTATCAGATTACATGTTTTAGTCCCTTTTAGCAGTAGAAGCAGCTGATACACTGATATGAAAAGAGGCTGTGCCTAAATTTAAGCAGTCCTCCAACATACTTCTAAAATACTCTCACAGTCAAGCTTCTGAGATGTTAAATAGGAAATCTCCAAGTGCTGCCACTTTTTCAAAAGTGAGGTCAAAGGAAGAATCTGTTTACTTATTTCATGGGATCTAAATGTACCTTGGTGACTGCTGTCTGTCGCAGTTGCCCAACACGTCATCCTATGCATCAACAGCCTACTCGAATGATGGCATCTGAGTGGAATGCGTCTCCGTGTTTGAGAATTTTGTCTGGCATGGTGGAGAGTGGAGTTGACAGGATACTGTATCTCCATCTGGCTCAAATCACCTCCATCACAAGTTATTCTAACCCTCCAACAACCCCCCCCCCCTCTCCCCTTCTCAACCATCCCTATCACTTCGTGCACAACAACATGCCGTTCTTCCCTCAGAGGCCCTGCTCCTTCGGGTGCCCCCCTTCCTGCCCTGACTCCTCAGGCCTGTTCAGTGTTTCCACCTGACGCCGCCTCTGCCCGGCAAGCTGCTGACAGCCAGTCCACCTGCAGCCAGAAATCACTGAGTACGTTTGGAGGCAGACTAGGAGCCGAGTTTTCGGAAGATCCCGCCTGCTTGTATGCGCAGTACAGTATTGCATACTTGTACATACAGCACAAGTGCAGAACATCGACCCCATGTCATTCCCACCAGAGCTCTGCTAAGCTTCAAGAAATCTAATATACCAATAAGAGCCCAGACAATAAGCCACGACATTAGATGAACATTGCTAACAGCCTACTGCTGCTCAGATTATAAAGATATCTTAAAACCACTTATTTCTTGTCATGTTCCAAACCGACACATGAACAACCCCAAGAGCCTTTTCTCCAGCAGAAATGACCATGAAGGTTCAGCAAAGTGTCTCTGTATCTCTAATGGAGATGCTCAGTGGTCAAAATGATGTTAATGTTGTAACTTTACAGCTTCCAAGGCTGAACGTGTGCAGCTGAGAGGCAGGGAGCTGAAAAGAACAATATGTACATGGCAAAAAAAGTTGGTCCCGACTCAGCTCTTCAGACTGATTTTATCACCTTACAAAATGCTCTTCGTGATTCAAAATTTGTCCTGAATGCTAGCAAAACCAAAGTTATGTTGTTTTCCCATAATTCTGCTGTAACCATTCCTCCTATTAAAACTCTGGATGGTGATACCGTAGAAGTCGTAGACACATGCAAATATCTTGGTATTTGGCTGGATGAAGACCGAAATTTTAAACATCACATTACATATTTGATAAAAAAGCTGAAATTTACTTGAGGTTTTTTGTATAGATTGAAAACATGCTTTTCTTCCCGTAAGCGGCTTGTAACAAGTTTGTGTAATCACAGCTGGACTACGGAGACACCATCTATAGATTTGCTTGTCCCACTGCTTTAGTTAAACTGTGATGGCGCAATGGATAAGACACATGCCTTTGGTGTGAGAGACCCGGGTTCAATCCCCACTGTGTCCCTGAGTCGTTGCTCCAGAGGCGTGCGACCTCTGACATGTACAGCAATTGTAAGTCGCTTTGGATTAAAAGCGTCAGCTACATGAATAAATATAAACTGGACCCCATTTACCATCCTGCTCTGAGGTATATACAGGTTCACCCTATAGGACTCACCATTGTACTTTATATACCCTTGTTACTTCACTCAATATTCGAAGGATGAAGCATTGGTACATTTTCATATACAAAACCATGTTAGGAAAATTGCCATCATATATCTAGTGTAAATTTATTGCCCTCCAGAACACACACAGTCTCAGGGCCAGTAGCTGGCTGCGGTTTAAAATGCCCTTTGTGCGTAGAGAGTCAGGAAAAATGAGTCTTTGAATAATCTGCAGCTCAAGTTGGAGTCTCTTATTTCTGTATCCAGTTTTAAACAAAAACTGTCAGAGGTGTTAAACACATCTTGCACCTGTAACATTAAGTCAAATTATGATATATTTAAATTTTCTTTGTGCTTTTATGTCTTTTTATCTGATACTTTGTTGTAAATAATTTAATAATACTGTTATTCTTATGAATAATGTTGCTGTACATGTAACGCCTTCTTTGCACTTTGTGCTGTTTCACATCTAGTCCAGGACATCCTTGTAAAAGAGATTAAAAATCTCAATGGATTTCATTCCTGGTAAAAAAAAGGTAAAATAAATAAGCAGGTGGAGGAGAAAATGACTGCAGTCGTCCTGTTTGACAAACCTTCAAACCGACTTCTTGGTTTATAATCTTCTAAATATACTTTATAGCAACACACAGTACAGAGCGCTGGAGTTGTGTTGCTTTAGTGTTGTTGTCAGACTAAAGGCGCCATTAAGCCCTGTAGATTAATACAATGAACACGGCTGTGACCTGGCAACCTTTAATTCAAAGATTCAGCCGTCAGATAAACCGTCTGATACATTGTGAGGGGAAATTTAATCATGAAATGTGACTTTTTGGGAACTCTGTGCCAGCAGACGAGTAAAACATAACACAAAGAGCCACTTCATGAACAGCCTCTCCAAATATCAAACAGACTATGGCGACTGACATTTAGCTAAATGTAATTCATACATTTTATTTGTGCTAAACAGAAGTAATTATGTTTGAGACAACATCAATGCCGTGTTAGCCAATGCCGCCAGTGCAATAAAGCTTCTGATGTAAAGGTCGGACTGAGTGGGTAGGTAGTCCGCCCACATCAGAATAGCTCACATTCTTCCTCATGCTAAGTAGTTAGCCTCTTAACTTGTAGCTGGAGTGGAGCTTTGCAGTACTGCAGTCTGATCAAGCAGTCAGGATCTCCCAGAAACCACAGGGAATATTTATCTGCAGGGTGCAGTGAGCACTTAGCAGCGGGTTAGCCACAAATCAAGCAGTAGGAAACCACCAGGTGAAAAATACTCCTGACAAAAAACCATCTTATCTGAAAAGAATGCACTGAAGGACGTAATGGGGCCCACATGTTACCATTCAAAATAATGGAGGTATGTGAGTTACAGATTGATGCTAATTACATGATTGTTTGCCTTGCTAGCAGCGTGGCTCTAAAGATAGCTTGATTTTTCCTCCAGCACCGCTAGACATTTGTGGTTTTCACTGAAACATCAACAGGCTTAGCTGTATTTTGTGTTAATACAGTCCTTATAGGCAAGTCAGGCCACTCGGACCAACAAGACCAGGATCCTGAATAAGATCTGCAGGAAAATCTAATAAAAATTGCTGTAAAAGTTTGACAACTTTGCCCCAAAATGTAGTTTAAAAAACATGTGTCCCGACCGGTTATTCTTCTACTTCGCATGCGTCACTACTTACGCGCAGTAGAAGTAAAACAGACCTTTACATCAGTGGAACCACACGATTGGCTAAAATATATTTCTGGCTTTGGCTGTGAAAATGAGACGCTTTCTAGCAGGAGGGGCGGGATAACCGCCATCTTTGGCGTTGCGGACTTTCCCCGTAGAGTTGTATTGAGGATGTGACTGAGTGGCGTGTCTCTGGTTCTAATGAGCAAATGCTGCCACACTAAATTACATTGGTGAAGCCGATAAACATTTTACATGCTAAACATCAACATGTCACTGTGAGCATATTAATCTGTCCCTGAGTTTAGTGTCACACAGCTGCTGCGCTTGTCTATTTTTTTTTTTTTTTGCATTCACCAAGAATAAGATCAGATTTTATTCAAGTCAGTTTTGATGTACTCACATCACGCCACACTAAAAGTACTCTCAAGCCATCACAAGACAAGATCAGAACATACCACTGGCCTGGAACCAAACTTAAATGTAGATTTTTACATCTGAATCGAGCACAGTCCATTAAGGCTTCTGAATCATGCTTGGATTTGGATAAAAACCTACACACAGCCTTTGTCTGCACTCTGCTGTGCGTGGGGGAGGAGGTCTGGCAGCAGTGTAGGTTGAAGCTATCGGGAGTATTCAAATGAGCGTAATATAATAAAGAATAATTGTGTTGTTGCATTCCGTACATGCTTGTGTTAACAGCATTAAAGAAAGGGCCCATTTCCTGCAGACAAAAGCCCATGTGAGACGTCTCTGGCTTATAGGACAGCGTTCACATGCAGTCAGCTTCCTGCTGGTTACTGACACACTCCAGACACAGTCATGTTATGTAACTGATGTCCGTCTCCCAGGTCTGAATATGTTAATGACCCACACTGATGACAGGAGACTTCAGCGTGTAGAGCCTTAAATAAATAATGAATTTATTAATGTGTTAGGGTAAACCACCTGCAGTAAAATCTCTGCTACTCTTATCTCTATAAATCTCAAACAGCAGTGATAAATCGTGGCAGAGAGAAGAAGAACATTCCCGCTTTACTCCAAGCGGTGAAATGATTGCCGTCCAGGTTAGCGTGTTTCCACCGTGGAAAAGAAGCGTGCAGCTAAAAGAAATGTTCCCCGGCCCTCCGCGCTGGCATATAAACACACGGCTGCCCTGAGTGCTTTTATGTTTATCCAGCTCCTTGCATCTGGCACATCCCGGCAGAACTATTCAGTGTGCAAATTCAATTTGTGAGCCGTAACCAGTAACAGAAGGCTTTGCTGCCGCCGTGATGGTGGAGTGTGCCAGAGTCCGTATGGACTTGTTGGGACGTTATGAAAGCACAAAGAAACGATAGGAGAGCTCTGGTCCAAGGGCCCATGCCATATTGCTGTCTTTATCTGTTTCTTTATCTATGATCAGAACTATTTTGATGCGTCTACTGTGTGTTTACTGGATGATCATTTACTGGAGCCTCCATGTCCTCGCTCATTTTGTCTCTTTCTACCTCTACACATCAAAAATGTTTCTTTTCTTCTGTCTGTGAAAGTTATATGTTTTATCCTCCAGGGCAGGTTGTGGAAAGTCTCAGATTTATTGGTCAGACTGGACTGCAGGACAAGTACACGACTGAACGGCAGTCTCTGAACGCTATTCTCTGTCTCAGTGCCACTGATTTATGTTTCGTAGCATGAGAAACACTTGGAATGGCAGAGCAGGTGCGTGTTTGTGTCAGTTTCTTATTTGTATGTGTCTTTGTGCATACAGTTTCTTAGAACCAGTCCAATTTGTCGATCGGCAAAATGTTTGGCGCCGATTTTTGAATTGTTGGTCAAACAAAACAAGATATGTTAAGAAGTCCCTTGGATAACTTGAAATGTGCGATGGACACATTCCTGAAAAGTTATAGTCTAAATGATCAACAAATTAATTGAAAAATAATTGACAGATGATTAAAAACAAAATAATCATTTACTTGCAGTCCTAAAACTTGTGTTTGCACAATCCCTGTATGCTCCTGTTTGCCTGCAGTGTAAATAAAAGTTTGTGTGTGTGTGTATACTTTATAAAGATTAAGATCAACGTCACTGCGGGAGCAAATAACCAAACAGAGAAAAGGCTGTTTGCAAAGAAATATGATGCTAAGAATAAAAACATAATCAAGAAGAAAAACTATATGTTATTCCGCTTGTGCAGGAATAACTTGAGGCCCAGAGGGATTCGAAAGCGTCTGTATGTCCCTGCCATGTTTCTTCTCCATGGCCGGGACTCAATTGGCCTTCAGCCGACCGGAGCGCCTGTTCATTCTCGCCCCGTCTTTGTTGGACAGGACTGACGGCGTGGATAGGGGAGAAGCTACGGCTTGTTTCTTTTGTTCCAAAGTTGCAGCGGGGGTCAAGTTCCCTTCCCGGGCTCTTTCAGCTAAGAGGACGTATTTACCAGCACACGCTAATTTACACATTTAGCATGGCTCTCACTGTCTGGCACCAGGCCAAGTGGTGGTGTGGGGGGGGAGCGTGGGCGAGAGAAGAAGGCAGCCGTGAAGAATCAGAGCTGAGGGGGGCTGGATGCCCTTTAGCCTCCACAGTGAGAGTCCTCGGTAAGAGAACAGGTTGTATTTCTAATCTTACATGTTTGCCTACTTTTGCGCTATTTTTGATGTTTTTTTCACTGTCAGTCTCATTTACAGTCACTCTGTCCTGAAGCGACTCTGACATTTTGGGCAAAGAGCTTGTTTGCCGTTTTACCCGGAGACAGATGAGAAGATCAATATCCATTTCATCTCTGTACGTACAGTACAGATAAACGCCTTGGAGGCGTGTTGCTTAGCTTAGCTCAAAGACGGGAAGCAGGGGAAAACCTCAGCCTCTGTCGAGAGTGAAAAATAGTCTTTCGACATCTCGTTATTTTGTATCTTAGTGACAATGTTAAGATTAAAACATTTTTCCACATGATGTCATTGGACATCTGCTCACAGGCGGGGAGATGTTAGGAACCAGTCAGACAGGAGAGACTTAAACAGAAAAGGGCTGTAGGAGAGACTATAAACCAAAGGGGTATACCATGGACCAGATATACCTTACAGACACACAGCAGAAAAATATTGGAATACTAATTTGTGTCTGTTCAACGACTTCGTTCAAAACTCTTAAAATGCATCTGCATCTTCTCCCTCAGTTAAAGATCAAGACGTTGAACTGCTGGACACAAGATGTCTCCTAGATGTTTGAAAAGTCCACTGAGGTCTCTAAATCACATCTGTGCAAGTTGCACACTGGACCTCAGTTGGCTTCCAAAGAAAGTTATAATATCACAAATCATCTCGTACGTCCACGTGTTAAAGTGAGAGTTAAGGCGAGCGCAGAGAAACAAACAAACACTGCGCACATCATTGTGCACAGTGAAGGTCAAACATCCAAGTGATGCAACAATAAGCAAAAGCTTTTTTCCAGACTTTAAAGTTTATTCTACCATTAAACCACAGGACTGACTGCTGGGTCAGAAAATAGTCCCATAAATGACTGAATTTTTTGATGTATGCCTTCCACTGTAAACTTAAACACAGAAAAAGAACCACATAATATGATAATGTGGTTATTACAGTTATTGTTTTAGAGCGCACACTAAAATTTAACATGGTAGAGTGCACGATTTGCCACAGTCTTTACCATAATCTCAGATCGCCGCACTGAGCGCTCGAGGACGGGCAAGAGAAATAGGACAGTTGGACAGTTGACAAAAACAATCTCACCACAACGTCCATTTAGCAGCTGTTTTGGAGCTTTCACATAATCACCCACAGATGGAGCTGACCAGGGCCATGGAACTGTACGTGAAGTTCAGATCACTATTTTCCTGAGCACTTCACATCTGCAATTACATGACAACTGGGCAGATCATGTGATACGAGTGAAAGCTCCAGCTTCTAAATGGACCTTGCAGTGACAAGGTTTTGCCAACTGACAGCGACTTTCAGTTTCACTTGCGGTCTTTGATCCGCCTAGAATTCCAGTTTGTATAGTTTATGGAGGCTCGGACTATAACAGCTGCTGTCTTTCTGAGCTACGTCGACTTTGTACGAGGGGGCGCCTCACTCTCAGGAGGTTGTTGTCAGGGGGGACGAGCCTGTGCTAAGGAGTCCACCATGCTGGTGTCTAGCACACCGCAACAAGATGAGCTGTAACCCAGGCAAAAAGCCTCAAGGAGGGAAGGATGTGTATGTTTACATGCAAGTATGTCGCTCTAAGTCGCCCTCACACCTACACACTTTGCTCTGTCTAATGACAGATGGATGGGCGGGTTTGGGTTTCACATTTAAAGTCTCTCCCTGTCTTTCTGGACATCTCCTTTTCCGCTGCCTCTTTTATCTACTTAAACTCTCTCTCTTTTTTTGTTTCGCTCATGCATCAACAGTTAAATAAGGAAAATGTTAGAGTCGAGATCCGTCGTGTTTATCCCTCACACTCGCTTTCTGACATGCAACATGCATTTTAAAAAAAAAAAATGAATGAAACATTCTCAGATCTGCATGACCGGACACCTGCAAGCATAAATCTCTGCTGCACTGTGCTTCCAGCTCAAATATTACTACAATAAATATTTAAAATATGTCAAGGAAGGCAAAATCAACGCTGCCATTAGCAGGTCATAAACAAGCAGAGCTAAACTATCAAGACTGTTAAAGATGGCCTGGAAAATATATTTCCAACATTTACACCGCAGTTAAAAAAAGTTTTCAGTCTTCTTTTTATGTAGAAATATCCACAGAGAACACTGCTTCATAGAACTATAAACGTGATGTTATGTTCCTGACTACCATCCAAAACATAGAAGGCTAATAAAATGAAGTGTAAAAAAACTACACTTTAGAAATTAAGAAAAACAGTTCGATGACACATATTAATGCTGTGTACACATGCGGTTTGGAGCCAGAGAAATGTCACTTTTTACCACACCAGTCCTCAAGTCTCCGCTGTTTGAACCTGGCACCGATGTTTCCTGTCTTTCTGTTTAGGACCCGCCCCCGCTTCCCCATCAATCAGCCATGAAAAGCAAACAACAATATGAGGGCTTTCTGGCAAAACCAAGGAAACAGGTCTGCTTTCTATAAACATTCCTCAGAGAGACATGAAGGCTTGATAAGAAGAAAAAAAAAGAAAAGTAAAAGAAAACAAGCTCTGTGCCCTCCCAGCTGACTGCTGGAGCACACACACACACACACACACACACACACACACACACAGGGAACATATTTCACATACTGTTCACATGGATGCTCAGTCGTCTGGAATCAACCTGCAGTTTCCGTCAAGTTTTTAATTCATTTCACTGAACATAAATCAAAGCTTACTAATGTCGCGCTTCGTCATCACTTTACCGTGAAATTTACATTTTTGTTTTATCTCCGAGGTGTCATTTAATTGGGTGACATTATAATTATGAAGATTTTTATACGTAGTTTGTACTTGTGCAGGGCTTTTCTCCATATTTACCACTTTGCCAGTTAAAAAGTAAAAAACAATATGCCCACCTCCATCTGTGGATATAGTGATGATACAACTCATACCTGGGCAGATGATATGTAATTTTTTTTTCAGCTTACACATTTGATTGATACGCAGTATGGGACAGGGAGAGGCAGTTTAAAATTTAAAAAACCTTAGTGAAAAGACAGGATGGAAAAGGCCCACTCTGTTCGACCAGCTCACCCAGAATCTAGTTTGCCAAACCTGCCGTGAATCTTAGAGGAAGCTGTGTGCAGGGATGTAACATGTGATGGCATCTTGTCAAAGTCCACTCGGCTACGTTCACACTGCAGGCCTTAATGCTCAATTCCG
>JAPMOB010208566.1:16704-32792 GCA_029875015.1 Lepomis gibbosus
GGTTATAGTTTAAATGTGTGCAGCACGCTGGTTAGCTGCTGTTAGCTCCGGTTAGCTCATACTTGCTAACCCTCCCAATTTCCACAGGAGACTCCCGTTTTTCATTGTCCTCTCACGGGTCACATCTCTCGCGAATTATTGATGTCTGAGAGTTCAGAGATCCTGTTTCCCCCCATCAGAGTCAGAAACTAATAAATACCTTAGGACACCTTTGTTGAGTGTCCAGGATCCAGGAACTGAGTGAAAACTAAAGATGTGGTGTTGGGGTGGGCTGTTTCCCAAGCTTTGTCTGAGGGGCGGCCCGCAGTCTCAGACTTTGAAAAAAAAAAACCCTGTTGTAGGTGAAATATCTCTTATGCCAACAAACACACTGAACCCCTTCAAAACTGGACCTGAGCTGCAAGGACTCCTTATGCTGTATCTACTGAATTTGGCCGCAAAATAGTTTAATATTATGTGATACCACAAAAATCTAAATGTTTTCAAATGTTTACAAATTGTGGCCACATCTAATTCTGTCCCTCCACCAGCGTACAACATCCCGGCGCGTCGCATCTGAGGGCATCAGAAGCTGGAAGAACTCTATAGATCAGCAAATTTAAAACTCTCCACATGGCCAAAACATAAAAAAAACTTCAGCTGAGTTTCATCGCAGGAGCCACATTCAATAAACATCACGTTGCTTTGAAGCCAAAAGAGGCCTGTGTTTGTGAGATGGAGCCCTGCAAGGGTCAGCTAAGGCTGTCCACCTCTGCATCAATAGCATCTCCTCTGCTGCAGCTGTGACTTGTGGGAAGGAGACAGTGGTTCCTGTAGTTCGGCACTGATAGGGCGAAAGGGGAACGATGTCATTTGGTGATCAAAAATGTAAAGCTGCTTGTCAGACTAAATAAAAGCCAGTCGAAGACGAGAACGTTTCTCCTCGTTCTTGCTCCTTGACTACGAAAATGCAAACACTGTTCAAGAAAGGGCCATTATACCAGGCTTTAGGCTTGATTGCAAGGAGTCATTTAAAAGATTAGCCGTCATTAAATGTTCAACTATAATGTTCCCCTTTTTAGGGGTACTATAAGGAGGTCCTCTATTTAAGGGGTATTAGACTGTGAGGGTCTGCAGAAAGCTTTCGTCTGAGTGTGCTGGCACCAGTTATCACTGGAGGACAAACAAGGACTGTGGGCAAGTGGTTTCATTTAGAGTTGAGCTTTGTTGGAGTGGAAACCGTAGACTGTGCGAAACATGGACGTGAGGGTCCGTGATGTCAGCCGTAGGTTTCTGAAGGGCCGTTGTGAAGCTCAATGTCGGCAGTCGCCATCTCGGCTGTGCCTTAAAATTATCAAACAGGTGAGTTATATAAAAATTCACACCTGTACAGTTGTCATGAATGGGGGGAAATTACCAAAACTTTTTGTGGGTGAACTAGGCTGAATCTCCACTAGCTCTTCCACATTTCAGCACGACAAAGCGATCACAACTTTCTTCCTAAAAATTCTGAAATACAAACCTGATTTGATGCACAATTTTGTTCAGAGTGAAAACAGCAGTTTGGAGACAAAACCAAAACACTGAATCAGTTCTGAGTGAATGAAGGGGCTTTGTCGTGACTTAGCTGTATGTGAATTCTAAAGGGCCCCACTGCTCATTTTAAGTGCAACATTAGTCTCCGGATATGTTCTTTCAAACACTCCTCCTAAACGCCTTCCTCTGGGCCTGTGACAGCCGTTTCTCACATGTGCCAGACGACCTGCTAACTCAAACATTATATGACGCCCTTGAAAAATGTGAAGCTTTTACTGTGTCCTCATTGGATGCTATTAATTATCCTAAAAGCCCAACTATAAGGCATGATGCTTTGGCACAGCTCAACATTATTTATGTTGCTAATGTATTGCAGTTTCAGTGTGCGCCAGCATTCAGTCCAGAGGACAAAGGGTATAAATAAATCACTGTGCAACCATTACAGTTCTGCAGAGCGTTTTGTGAGGCTATAAGAGATTCAACGGCACATCATTTTGCATTTTGCATTAGATGGGATATGCATCAAGCCATGTATTGGACTTAGTCTATGCTGTATATGTAAACTTTGTACTTCAGCATTAGTTTGTCAGGAAATGTTAAAAAATGTCTCACTTGCTGTATTTCAAAGTAACTTCAACCCTTGAATTGAGGACCAATGCCAAGTTATCTATCTGTCAGAGCTGCACAATTCATCTAATCACAATCACGATGTTGTCATGTGTGATTACATAATCGCAAAACGGGTGCGATTTAATAAAACAAAGTGTGTGTGTCACACTCTCTTGTCTGCGTGCGCCTGCTCATCGTCTCCGCCTACACTGAGCTTTCTCTAAAATCAGATACGCCTAGGTGCAATCAGAAAAATGATTCACAAGCAATGTGCCTTTATAGACCACAACTTACTGCTGGATTTAATAATTTCAATAAGTGGTAAAAAGTACATTATTATAAAAAAAAATACAATGAACACAGTTATATGTTATTGTTATAGGCTACTAACAACTGAACATTAAGCTCTACATTTAATCTTCTAATATTATACCAATGCACTCATGGGTACTAGTTCTCCTCCAGGTTGTGGATTTAGATTCAGAGTCAGGATGTGTAGCCGCCTCCCCCATAGAGCGACACGCTCCCCTTGTTCTGTTTAAGTAGTTACTGTTATAAATTTTGTTTATTGTTTAACTTTGTTCAAGTTGAGAAATACACATTTTAAAATGTCAGTATTTTGTGGATTTTCCTTAAGGATCAAGCGAGCAGACTCATAGAACAACCTGATTATAATTAAATGTTGTCCACAATAATCGCAAAATGACTTTTTCTGCAAATCGTGCAGCCCTGTTATCCGTCTGTCCGTCCATCTGTCAATAGGGGAAGGAGAAAAGTGCCGAGGAACAAAAGAGGACAGAACAGATCTGACAGACTAACAGAACTGTACGAAAGATCGGTACAGTGCATTTTTTAAAAATGAGTAAAGGTAATAAAGATTTGGCTCAGACCCTCGTCTAGCTGTCCCTGGTGATGTGAACTGAAACAAAGCTTCCAGACTTATTACAGGAGTTTTTAAGGTAGACAAGTAATCAAACACAGGTGCCCTCCACAGTCAGACTGTGCTCTGTATCAATGAGGAAAAAGTATGAAAAAAAACACAATACATAGTAATGAAAGCGGTTAAGCTGCGTCTGCAAGGACTGAAACACACACACACCAAGGAAGGATTACATCAGCAGAGAAGCATGAGAGAATTCATGCTGGTGGTTTTATATGGTCATGGACCAAACTCTCTCAGACACAGTCAGTCAACACACACCTTCCCAAACTGGCCAACCCTCCCTGTGTGCCTGTCCTGGCTGTATGTGTTGTTGTGTGTGGCTGTGGTCAGGCATCTATCATGAGTTGCCCAAAGGAGGGACGGGTGGGGTGGGTGGGTGGGGGGATGAGTTGACTGGAGCACTGTTTCCCTGGCAGATGGTAATGAAGAAAAATGCCTCCTCTGAAATCCAGTCCGGCTCGGGCTCCCTGCCAGTGGATGTGCGCCTTTCCCACACAACCTGGAGTCATGGGTATAATGCTGCTGTCCAGGCAGGACAGTGCTGTGTTACATTCATGGTCCACCAAGAACGCTTCCAAGGTATGTGTGAGTTATACGCATCTTACAGCACAGCGTTAAAAGGTAATCTACCCGTGTTTTCCTCTGTGAGAGGTCACTTCTGGCTAGTGATGAACCCACAGAGAATTATCACACACCTGAACTCTAATGTTGCTCCTTCTCTGCTCAATAACCTAACGGAGATTCTACTGTTTACCGCTGTTTACAGCTTACAGCTGATTTAGCAGCCCAACATTTTGTCTTAGAGAGGAGCTCTGTTTCAAAATCTGCTTTTAAAACCTAATTTATTGTTGTTTGTATTGTGCTTACAAACTGTAAAACATAAGGCGACTGTGTCTCAGGAGGTAGAGCGGGGTGCCCGTTAACCGGAAGGTTCAATCCCCGGCTGCTCCAGGCTGCATGTCGAAGTGTCCTTGGGCAAAATACTGAACCTTGAATTTCCACCCATGTATGAATGTGTGTGAGCGTTAGTTTCTGTTTGAGCACTGGGCTCCGTGAATGGATGTGTGCAGATGTTGTGTAAAAGCCCTTTGAGTGGTCCAAAAGACTAGAAAGGCTCTTTACATTTTAAATAAAGGTGTGTTTAATCCAATTACCACAAACCATGCACAATATGCACAGGGAGCTGGAGGCGCACAGGGGCCGACAGCCGGGATCACCTACAGGTTCATGTACAGATTGGTCTGGTGCAAGACCACTTTGTAAGTAGAACATCACAGGGATGATACCAGCAACAACCCGGGACCTGCTTTAGGCTGCCGTTAAACAACACCACCATATGTGAAGGACCCACACTTTAACCCTCATCTTACAGAGTATCATGCGGTCCTGGTAGCACTACATCCTGCAAAAAAACCAAACACCCACACAGACAGGGCTGACAGTTGTCACAGTGCTACCTTGCAAATCTGTTTAAGGATATATTCTGTTTTCACACTACGTCCTTCTTCTTTTTCTCCCCAATCTGAAGCAAATTGGAGACAATTGTAACTCACTCTACGTGCCAAAAATTCCCAAAGTGCTGTGGGGTTTTCTCACGCCTGGGGTTGTGTTTTCAGTGCAACAACTTTTGCAAGGTCCTATTGTGAAACACTGCGGCTGAGTTCATTGCTGCAGGCACACTGACATCAGTGGAGGAGGGCTAACGCACACACACTTTCTCACTCTCGTGAAAGACATTAGACATTATAGAGAGACAGATGATATATCACTTTCTACAACAAATGCTTGCTTGTTTATTTTTCAAAGTGCGCTTTGACCTCCGGGTCAGAAAGGGTTAGTACAGTGTGGTGATAACAGGCACAAACACACTTTAGTGCCCTCAAAGGGGCTACAAATTGTTTTCTGAATGCACGAAAACAGAAGAGAAAAAAAATCAGAAAACTGAAAACATGAGGAGACATACGCCGCCACTGTCATTCCAGCCATGACCGTGGGCCACCGACCGCAAACGATGGTGAGCCGAGGAGACCACACACACAGGCACCGGCACTACAGAGACAAGCTGTGCTTTACATGACAAACACATACAAAGTCTACACTCATACAACAAACACACATTCCAGTCTCTCTCACTCTTACATGCACATATACACACATTCCTGTCATCCACGCCAGCTACGGCGGACATACTCGAATGCGCTGTGCAAACACTTGTGTGCAGACGTATAATCACTTCACACACACACACACATATCCATACAAACTGTGCAGCTACTCTCTAAATGCATATGCAAAAACAGAACTGCTCACACACAGTAACTTGTATTGCACCTCTGCCAGGTTAAACCCATCCATCTGAGAGCACTTTTACTTTCTCACTACCAAATAAAGCAAATCCATAATGCGGAGGGTTTGCTGTCAAACAGCACAGCCGACACTTGGCAGCAGCAGCAGCTCTTTTCTCCTCTTACAACCACACTCCTTACCTGAAACACTGCGGTGGCCATCCTGTCTGTCAGTGTGTGTGTGTTTGTGTGTTGTTCTCTCTTTCACTCTTTGGCGCTCTCTGTCCGGCTGGTGCTCCCGGTGTTTTAGTGCTGCATCGTCCTTTCCCTCCCCCCCCCTCTCTGTGCAGCAGAGAGGTTCTCCCTGCGCTCCGACCAGATGGCTAAAGCTAAATCCACTCACTGTTACCTTGGTGCAGCGCGGAGCTGGAGGAGTGTACAAGTGTGTGTGTGTCAGAGAGAGAGAGAGTGTTTCAGGCTCAGGGCTGAGAGGTCTGGCTAGTCTCTCCCTCTCTCACTCCTCCTCCAAGAAAATGAGCATAAAAATGTCTAAAGAGTCTTTATGTGAGTGGGGAGAAGTGCAGCCAAAGGCAAATCTTAACATCCCACAACTGGAGACGGCGCAGTGCAGCACTCTGCGCTGAATAAGCAGGCAAAGTCTGGCTGCGGGCTGTAGCTGTTTCCCTCTCTTTCTCTGCCTGGGTTTTCTCCTCCCTCTTGTTCAGTCCATTTTCACCCTCCTCCCCAAACGGGGAGAGGAAAAAAAAAAAAATATTGGACTGAATTTCCCAGGGAGATCAGGGGAAACGGGACGTTAGAAACAAAAGCACAGCTCTTTTCTCTCTCTGTCTTTCTCACTGTTCCACACACTCCTTCCTCACAAGCTCATTCTTCATTCTCTCCTTGTTATCAGCTTCTCAAGTTACAGGTTAAATATGAGTNACCACCACCAGCCTTTTCTGTCCCTTTCCCTCGCTGTCTGACTCTCTCTCTCACATACACACTCGCTCTACAGCAGAAAGTACCATGAATGAATCCATTGACTTCACAGCAACTCCAAAGTCAAACAGCAGCGTGGAGATACGTGCTTATCAGTCAGCAGCTCAGTACGCCTTTCCACTCACAACAGCAATAAATCATTTGATTCCAAGAGTTCAGACTCTGACTTAACATGCTCATATAATGAGATATGGATGTGAATTTAAGATTAAAACCATTGTAGAGTGCAGAACGTTACAGTCAGCCGGCTGAAGGCGACTGCTGAGCACTCTGATTGCTGTCCTTAATTCCTATAGGCTAATAAAGGCGGTGTGCATAATATACATATTGATAACGAGCTTTATCAAAATGTTACAAAGAGCTACCTGATTTGAGCCAGTTTAAGGGGTTGGCAAATGCCCCTCGTCTGGTGTGAAATTTGCGACACCAAAGCAGCTGGTTCACTAGAGCTGTCACTCAGTCACCAGATGACTTACAGTAAAACACTAACTGCAGCTGTCAAGTTCGGGAAACATTTGCATTTACAAGAACTCCGGAGAAATTAGGCTCAAATGACGCATGGCTAAAAATATATCAAATGATGCGGTGTGTATTAGACGAGCAGGATTTGGATATAACCCCTCAAACCGGCAACATGTCCTCAGTTACTGTTGCTATGCTGGACAGTCAGTCAAAAATATAGCAATGTCTATACGATTCATCGTCTTCGATTTGAAAGAACGTGAAGCTAATCGTGAAGACGGCGATTTATATATCTGACCCGTTTTAAACACTCATGCAGTTACAGAGTCACTCAGTTGTCACAATCACAAGCGTCACTCACCAATCAGAGCGGGCGCAGGGCGTGTACATTTTACAACAACAAACAAAACTAGAGGAAAACGTGAGCCGGTTTCACGCCGCTCTCCGCAGGCTACATTTCCCCACATTGAGCATTTCAGAATAACAGCGTTTTGCCAGATTTTGTTGATTTGTTTGGTTGTCCTTGATTTCCTTGAAGTAGGCTATGTAGTTAAATTGTTTATTTTCCTGTCTGTTGCATTAATTGCACAGGGCATTTTATTTTGAAAATCGACTAGATTCTCTATGCCATTCTCTGTCTGACTTCCTGTCTGGTTCATCTGGGGCGACTTCAATCTCAAAACATTTTGAACCGGTTTGCAACATTTTCAGATTGAACAGCATGTTTCCTTGCAACGTCCTGCAACGGGCTTCGAGGTGTCCATGACCATGCTGAAAGCATTTTGTAGTTTGAAAAATTTGGTAGCTGAGGCATTAGAGCAGCAGAGGTCTGTGAGATCCGTGTCTGTGTTTAGCTGGTACATTAAAGGAAAGTGCTTAGGATCGCCAATTTACTCTCCAACTGTCCCAGCATTCAGCTGCAAAGAAAACACCATGTGTGTTTCTGTAAGGGCCCGTGCCCACCAAAGCGTTTTGCCAGCTGAAAACACCTGCTTTGGTTGCTATGATACATTTGTTGGAAGTAGTTTTACCTGACTTTAAGGGATGTGAAAATGTCAACACAGAGTAGAGTCCTCGCTCTGTGTGAAGAGAAGGCTGAGAGAGGACGGACTCGCCGTATGTGGGTTCGGCGACTGCCATCGTTTGGTCCAACAGTTGAGGTTGGACGAAGCGCTGTTCCAGGATAGTAACCGGTTGCTACGGTGTGGTGTTTGTCCCGCCCCTCCTGCACTGTGATTGGACGGCTGGATAGAAAGTGACAGTGGCGAGCGCAGCGTTTTTCCCAAAGTTGAACATTTTTCAACTCTCGGCGACCGGAAAAAAACTATAAGGCCACCAAAGCGTTTTTTTCTGATGCCAGCGTCTTTTTTCAAGTCATTCCAATTGGACCTTCGCGTATTTCCAAGCTGCTAAAAACGCCAGGAGCGTGACGAGGCGCTGAGCGTTTTTTTTCCAGTCGCCGAGAGTTGAAAAATTTTCCTGCGCTGCTGGCCCCCGAGTGGTAATGACAGTGACGCCATTCTCTCGATTACAAGTCAGTGTACCATCAAAATGATTTGTTATTTTAAGAAAAAATGAGGACATAATGTTGCCTTAACGTACAGTAAATGTTCCAGCGTTTTAAATTTGTTACCACAAACTCAGCAGCTATCATCCAGTAGCAGACAAAGGGACACTGCTGAGGAATGTGTACAAATTTGTAAGTATTATGCCTCAACATGGAAAGAATGGCCGCTGTCTTTGATGCTGCTCGCAAGTAATTACACGGAAGGTAGATCTAAAAGTTACACCTTCAGCTGAAGCCGTGTTCACCAGATGTCGGCTCTGTAAGTGTTATTTAATTTGCAATTAATGACAAGGGCAAGGAAGGAAGGGAGGGCTGGCAGAGAGGAGACATGTGGTTTACTGTAACAAAACAACATGCTTGTTTCTGTGAGACGCACACCTTCAATGTCGGGACCAGGGTGAACTGTGGGAAGCAGGAATTCCCCTTTGTTTTCGGTGTCTGTGTTTGTCCATGTGGGTAAGAGTTAACTGTACTTAGAGCTTTGCGTTGCCACACACACTGCAATGCAATAACGCACACTAACAGTTATGTTTCTGTGTCTTTGAGGCTAATATATTTCTCTTAGTCTGGTCTATTTCCTGTGTCCTGGCTTTTATTACCTCCGTGATCCCATGGCTGCTGCCTGTAATCACACCAACATTGCCACAACAACTATTAAAGTGGTTAAAACTATTACTTTTACCACTGATTTTGTTCCAGTTAGGCCGGCGATTAACAGAATTGGCTTGAGTGAGGCAAAAAATTAAAAGTAAGTTAGATCACTAAACTATCTAGCACGTGATTGGACAAAACGCACCTATCGCTGGGCTGTCACTGTTCAGTCTGACTCTTTAACCAGAACAAGTAGTCTTGAGAAAAAGTGACATATGTGGAACAGTTCAAACAGAGAATACGACAGACAGAAAGGGAAGGACATTAGAGAGAGGGAGGCAGCTGTCTGGGTGAAGTAAAGCCTTGTGAGTCTGACTCAGCCTTTCCCAAGCAACGGATCACTGTCCCCCAGCGGCCAGTGGAACGTTTCACTAACGCCCATGCAGCGTGAAGACCACATTTAACATGGATTTCTTTCTCCTGGATGGTCGCGATTAGGCAGCAGGAGCTCTGACACAGTGCATGGGATGGAACAGCTGTCACATTAAATCAAAAGGCTGGAGATATTATGGGTGGAGGACTCGAACAGAAACAGTCTCTGGGCTCCTTCAGCATGTAATGAGGGTGGTCCTTCACTCACAGCTGTTGTAGCGGTCCGGAAAGTAGTGATGCCGGGATGCAGAACAGGGTGCTACTGTTACATAATGTTTAAAAACAAGTTTCTTAGAGGAGTGAAATTAAGCGACTGTATGCTCTACGACGTTATTTCTCTCACTTATTCCCCCCATCGCTGTCTCCTGCATACACTTGGCCCATTGTTGACATTCTTTCCAGCAGCTCTTGATTACTCCATCATGTTAAAGGCTGGGCGTTCCTGTTTGTTTTCCCTGCTGTATCCATGCACATGTCGCTACCATGCAGTTACCAAATACATGGCCGTGAGCCACTGCTCGTTGTGTAAGCCATTCACTCAGGCACCGAACCGAGGGGAGCCAACAGATGATTGTTTTTGGCATCTTTTGTTTAGATGGTCGGAGTTAAAGCTGCACTTACCAATATGTTTCTGTGAACGAGCATTAAATGAGTGTGTGTAATGTAGAAGGTGTTCCTCTCAACAAAGAATTATCACCCCATCTGCAGTTCCTCTCAGGTGTACGGAGCACTTTATCTTTACTGTTTTGGTTCAGGCTCACTCCTCTCAAATCCTGATGAAATTAAAATCAGGATCATGATTTCTAATTCAGTAAAAGCTCTAAATTTAGCGCCCATATAATTGACTCAGAGCTTGTGTTGGTGCGTCGTGTTCCAGCTTACGGTCATAAGGAGAAGGGCAGGAAAGCAAAGCATGTGTTCTGTCCTGTGACTCCTAATTCGATTAGCTTCAGAGCTGTTGGCCGGCTCTGTGTTCGATCAGGCTGGAAGCTGCGTACATGGAAATGCAGTACGTACAGACATTGACCCAAGGGAATATCGTGATTTTGACCCCACCCCATTAATTTAAAGTTTGTGCCCTCAGTCTGTCATGGCGATATGACGTGGACAGGGCTTCTGTTTTGTGCACACAAGTTCACTCAACCACTCCCATTTTTCACTAACTGCAGACCCGCCACCGCATGGAGAAGGAAGGAAGTTGTTAATGTTGTTACTGAGGTTCTATAGCACGCTGACATCTTTGTAACTTCACTTGGGGTTATGTAATGCCTCCAGTACTTTCAGCCAAAGAACAATGTGTCGTGTTTTTCTCTTAATGGTTTCTCTCACTCTCTGGTCTGAGTTATCTACGAGGAAGTTTGCTCTGCGCTTTTATATTTAAGAAATGAGAAGTACACATTGAACAAGTAAGTAAGACGTCCAAACGAAACCATCGCGTGTGCAGCCTTGTGTAAATGGTAAGCATCAACAGGTCTGAGCACTAAAATATAGTTTTTTAATTGAGAGGGGCTGTTCATTTTAAATGATCACACCTCCTGAGGAGCGGAATGACGACATGCAAATCATATTAAACACTAGACGTAAACTTCGCTGCAGCAGTGACACAGCTTCCAAAGCTTCCAAAGTAATGTCAGTGTGATGAATCAGTCCTGAAGCAATGTGTGGTATCTAAAGGAAGTCAGTGGAACAGAGGATGAGGTCAATCATGTCGGTCATAAAGACTTCCTGTGTCATTTAGGTCACATCAACTACAACTTAACAGGTTTGAGCAAGTTGACCAAAGTTTGGTATAAGAGCTGAAATGTGTTTAATCCATTATTTGATGGGCAGAAAATTAATTGACAACAATTTAGATGACTAATTAATTCCCATTAATCAAGTGAAGAGAATCCACAGTCATGCTAGGAGCTCTGGGCTGCACTTAGACGCAGTGCTAAAAGCTAATGCATGCACGCTGACAGGCTCACAATAAAAATGCTGTTATAAAACAGGTAGCTCAAATCAAGCAATCTGATTGGTTCATAGCAGTGATATAATGAGCCTATATAACGGGTATTCGTTTGCACAGATCTGTATCACTCCGCACAAACAGGGTTCGAGTTATAGCCTGATCTGAGCTTCTGTGGGTCTCAGCCACATTTACACCTGCTATTAATAATAAATAAATAATGAGAGGGAGAGAGAAATCATTGCGTTTATGTGATTCTACATTTCCCTCTCTCTCACACACACCCACAAAAACGCACGCAGCAGTCCACCTCTCGCCGCTGGTGTCTGCGATATTGCAACAAAGTTTAAAGCAACTTTCAGAGCAATCACGCAGGGCAACGTAGCCGTCAATGGTAATGACTAAAGATTAGTACAGTATTCCCCTTCCCCCACCACTCCGCCACCCGCCCTGCACAACCGCTATCCGTTCAACACATCGGACTCGCCACTAGCAACATTGCCCACCAACATTGCTCAAAAAGTTGCCCAGTGTATCATCAGCTTTAGTTTCAATAGCCTGTTCAAAAGACTGTTGCTCAAGGAGAGACGCAATTCAGCCCCTTTATAGTAGGTATAATATTAAAGTGTTATTATTTTACGCACTGCTGGCCGCCGGCACACAAGAGTGAGCATATTATAAGTTACCAAAGTCAATCTACTGACGCTGGACAGTTTTTAGTGGCTGCACAATAAACGGCAACGTGCATAAATAAATAGCTCTAATAATTCTAGCCTTTGATGTGTGTTGCTTAGCAACCGGCAGCGCCCACCGGCAGCCTGGTGGAACTACTTTTTGTATTCATACATGTCTGTTGATGAAATAAAACAAAGTCAAAATGCAGGCTAGTGCGTCTGTTAGCCTGCTTTCTTTTTGCCACACTTGGTAACCGTTTTAGAAAAGCAACAGCTCACTTCAGCATAGTGAAGGGGGTTGCCAGAGCAACGCCCCTTAACTGTGATATAATAAGCGTATACCACGGCCTGTCGTGAGCTATTGCTTAAACATGTTCAGCGGGTATATTGTTTACCATTTTAGTTTAGCGTGTTGGGATGCTAACACGCTAATTAGCACTTAAAAAGGACAGCTGAGGCTGATGGAAATGCAACTTGTTTAGCAGGTATTTCATGAAAGAAATTACATTTTTTTAATCTGACGATGGTGCGAGACGGAAACGCAAGTTATCACAAGTCATCCTGAGGGGAACATGAATGTTTGCGCCAAATTTCATGGCATGTCAACCTCATGGTGGCGCTAGAGGAAAAGTCAGAGAACCTTCAAAGTCAGGAGGAGTCATCCTCTACCGACCGCAGGAGTCTGTCAAAACATTTAATGGCAATCCATCCAGCCGTGGTATTTCAACCTGAACCAAGGCAGTGGACCAACACGGCTTAAAATGCCAAACATTCTCAGATTTCACCTTCTAAATTCTTAGGATATACTGTTTTTGATGTTTTAGATCATTGTAATTTGATTAAATTTGGATTTTTGGACTGACAAAAGATCTAAGATTCAAGAACTGAATGTTTGCTTGCTGTCACTTGGGCTTTACCCCAAGTCTTGGAGCTGAAGCATGGTCTCTTTAAAGGCTGACACTTTGTCCATACAGTTCCCGTAGAACAGACAGCTCCTGTACGTCATGTCCAACATACAGTATAGTCAGCTGCAAACCTGATGTTCTCTCTCAAAAACGCGCCTCACGTGTGGATACAGGTGTTTAGATGTGTCAAAGAGCTGGAGGCAATAAACAGTACAAGATAGATGGTCTGCCTTATTCTCAGCCCACCAAGGACTTTAATCTTTTAATGCTCAGAAATGTTAAAAATGTCCAGAAACAGTTTCCACTGACATGTACAGAGTGCCAAAATGACTGCTTGTTTAAACACACAGAAAGGTCCTGGAAAGGAGAACGCTTGGTTAATCAATCACAAATGCACAGGTGTGTCCACCGCCAGAGACACAAGTCAATTTCCATTTGTGAGTGACCAAAGAACCAGTGTTATTAAAATTGTTACCGCTTTCAGCAATATAAAAAAAAGGAGCAACGTGCTGCTTTTTACTTGGCAAACGTGACAAGCAAGGTGAGGACATATCCGTCAGCAAGCTGCAAGCAACACATCTGTAACGTGAAGCGTGTTGTGCTCAATGAAAGGAACTAAAAGGGGTCACAAATAACAAATCTGAAATAACAAAAAACACACAGTGGAGGCTAGCCAGCACAAAGAAACACGCGGTTTTCCTCCAGACTTTCAAAACATGTATTCTGAGAATTTCAGGAGCTGGGAAAAATGAAAACAAATGCTTCATCATTTTGGAGCAGAGAATGAAAAACTAGTGGAGTGAGAGTGTGTTCATGTCCTTCAACTCTGCTTTCCCGGACCTCCTTCCTCATTAACGGTGGAACATGGTAGTTTCCTTCTCAAAACACACTTGACAGGCAACAAAGGATCAGTGGAATCCAATAGGTTGAACTCAGCACCTCAGTTTATTCCCGACTTTAAGTGCCAGCAACCCACAAGAGCCTGACTGCCGTGTCAGTGGGGCTGGTGTTCTAGCCAATTTCAGCTTATCAGACACAATTATCCACAATTAGCAAATTTTAGCTTATCAGACACAGAGCATAGTGTTGTATTTGTGTTGGCTGATATATAACAATAAACTGCAGTATGGACTTGCCAAAACAGGACCAGTAAATGAAGAATAAAAAAATAAATATATAAATATAATATTAAAAATTCAGGAGACCTATTATAAAGCTTTTCCAGTCCTATATTGTAGGTTTGTGACTCCTGTATGGCAGCTTTGTATGACTCAAAGGTCAAAAAAATTATTTTCTGTCTTAGACTGGCTCTTCATGTAGGCCTTCATTTCAGCCTCTGTCTGAAACAAGCTGTAGATGCTCCTGTCTCTTTAAGCCCCTCCCCCTCTCAAAGCCCACTGTCTCCTGATTGGCCAAAACCTGAAGCATGTTACCAGGCAGTTGTAGTGATGAGTGGTACAGACCGACTGAGCACTGCTTTGCAGAGCAAATGACCATATATGGAACTCTGGCTCCGTGTGTTGTAGAACGGAGCCGTTGGTAGAAAAAACCTTTAAAAACAGAGCGTTCAGAACAGAAGGAAATCTGAGGTTTTGACTCACAGGGATTTCTTTTAAATGAGACCTATTATGCTTTTCCACATTTTATGAGTTATCTACAATGTTACAATGCAGGATGTTCATGTTAAACATGGCCATAGCTTCAAATAATGAGGTTAAAGTATTTAAAAGAAATCTCCGTTCTAAGACACACTGAGGCAGACGGAGCTGGTATTCCACATATGGTCATTTCCTCCGCAGTTCTTCGCTCAGTCTTTCTGTACCGCTTAAAGAGACAGGAGAACCTACAGCTTGTTTCAGACAGAAAATAATTTTTTTGACCTTTGAATCATGCAAAGCTGAATCACATTACTACAATGTAGGAGTGGAAAAGCAGTATAATAGGTCTCCTTTAACTTAACGGTAGGTGCAAGGTGGGAGCTTCAGTTATGGCTACTATTCCTCTGGGAATCCACTGACTCCGGCTACGGCATGTCACGGTTTTGATTCGTCCATAGCCCAGCGTCAAAGTCCACCGGAAGCGTCTCAGTAGCGTTTCAGCAGCGGAGCGTGCAGCCTGCGCCACGTTACTGACTTGTTATTAATTTCTCCTTTATGTGCTTCTACCACCTTCTCCACAGCTCCCCGTGACCCCGTTTCGTTCCGTCAACTTCAGGCTGCATTTCCCACATGGAGCATTTCAGAATCAGAGCGTTTAGCCTGCCTGATTTTGCTGACATGTTTAGATTTTGTTGATTTGGTAATCAGTGTTTGCTTTTTGTGCTTCTACTATGATGAAGTAGGCTACGCAGTTAAATGATTTCGTTATGGGTCCGTTTTAACCGTGTTTACTGTTGATTTACGATCGGGAGTCTGCAAAGGGTGTTTTATTTTGAAAAAGCCCTGACGTGCCGTAGCCGGAGTCAGTGGATTCCCGGAGTAACAGTGTATGTTCTCTGAAAGTAGCGTGCGTAGTTCATGAGCTCTTAAGTAGTCTAAAGTTTGACCTGACAGCAGTACAGTGGAAAAGGTGCAGACATCCTGACACTGTGTTTTTCATGAAGAGGTGAAGTTTGAGCATGAAGAGACGGGAAAGAGTCGAGGGGATAGAAATGACAGGTAGGGTCTTCGCTTTTGGGGAAATTGAGCGTGAAATCTCTCTTCTCTCAGCTTCCAGGGCGATCTAATACACTTCCCTCTCTGGCTCGTTCGCGTCATCACACAGGAGTGAAATCTTCCTGACAAGATTTAAAGCATTTTTCACATCCAGTTGTGAGCATACCCACATAAGGGTGAGGGACGCACATGTGTTCACATACACAGGTCTGACCATTTGTTTGCAGTTGCCAGGTTAAATATGGGCCACGTATTAGTCTTATCTCCAGACAGAGATTTATAACTGTAGTGTGTGCTTGGGATAACTGTCCCAGCTAAGAGTTATCATCAGGAGTTTAGATTCCTAACTTGTAAGATCATACTGTATATAACCAACAGTAGGTACAAAGACGTTTTATCTGGCTTTTAAAATAAATAATTCATAAAAATGTATCCAACGGTCTTTCAGGCCCGATTCAGGGCCGATAAGGATCAAGCTGGACCCTGTCGTGGTCACTCCCTTGT
>JAPMOB010208570.1:0-23692 GCA_029875015.1 Lepomis gibbosus
ACAAAGTACTCCTTTGTCCAGCACACACCATCACAATAAAGACAAAATGGCAAAGAATTTGATCTTAGTGTGATATGTCTAACCACGTATTGGCTGCAGGGCCCCACGTGTTCACATGCTCTGATACTATGAATAGCAGTTTGACATTAATCGATGAATAGATCCTCCAGACTCATATGCCATCCAGTCTTTCTCTCTCTTTTTCTCTGTCAGTGTCTCTCTCCCTCTCGTTTCCTCTGTTTGGCACTAATTTAACAACAAAATGGCTAACAGGAGGATGCCATCTTGCTCTACTCCTTTGACCTTCATTCACTGTGGTTAAATTTGCTGATGCCTGACTGCACAAATAAACATGCACACAAACACACACACACACACACCCACACTCAGAGGGATGAACATGGGCAGAGACAGAGGTCCCCACTGCTGCTCAAACAACGGATGGAGCTGTGTTAAATCTGAGAAGGCAATCAATGACCAATGAGCGGTGTGACTGTGTGTGTGTGTTTGTGTGTGACACGCAGGGGGCACAGGGGCCCAGCAGGTTTGAAACTCTATCCCGGGGCCAGATCATTTATAAATGGGAGGATATTGATGACTTCAGTGTGTGTGTGTGTGTGTGTGTGCTTGTGCAAGGCAAGGATTGTGTGTGCGTAGGTGGGAAGATATCAATGTGCTCCCTGCATCTTCACACAGAAGAGCAAATTGGAGAAGTTGTCAGGAGTCACAACATGAGGGGCCAGCCTGGGGACGAAAAGGGCTGCAGGCAGGATGGCGCTAAGCTGATGGCTGAAAATGAGAAAAGCCTGAGGCATGATGGGATGTGGATGAGAGAGAAAGGGATGGGTGTATAATCAAATCTTGTATTAGGATGTTTTTAAATATTTTGTTCTTATGATAAGTGAAAAGGTGAGAGTTAGGTGAGAGAGTATAACAACTTTTCAACACACATGAACTTATGTGTAGCATTTTGAGACAATCTCTTAATACTAATGGATGGATCAGCTTTATTCTGCTGATACTTCTAATACAACTGCCTTATACATGACATTTAAGTTGTAAAAATGAGGCCAAACGTTTTTCAGTACCTGAAATGTGCAACTCTCCAAAGCACAGTGCCTGTAACTATCTGAAAATATAAATGAGTGTCACTTGCCATGTGTTAAAATGTTTAACAGACATAATCTTGCTGCCTTCACGTCTATTGTGATTATCATGCACAAAGTAACTGTGATCACAAACTCAGAGAGTTATTATTGGTGATGTGTTAATAAAGTCTAAACATACCAATGTTTGACAGATAGTATAGTAGACAAATGACAAATTCTGAGTAAAATTGGATATTGTGAAAGCAGCTCCCTCACAGGTATCTGATTATAAGTTCCCATGAGCACACCTGCAAGCAACATTTCCAGCTTGAAATACAGTATGACACCATTACAAATTCAACATAACTCGTTCATTTTAAAAGTCGCCTTTCTACCTCCTACAAACACTTGATTTCAACGCTCAGATTAACAACGATCCAATATCAAACACATTTGACATTAAATTTGCATGGCTATCACTGAGAAGAAAATTGTGGTGGTTACTACAGTAACCCTAGTTCTACACTTTTTAGCTAAGCCACACTGTCACTGTCTTTACCAAGAGTTTAATTTTGATTGATTCTTTTACAACCACAAACAAGATTGGCAACATTGGTGTCCAGTAATGCTGTCCTGTTGCTTAAATGAATCCACACCAACTAGCCAATCAGAACTGAGGATTCTCTGTGGCCGTGTTTAGTGTATGTGATTTGTCATTAAAGCTCCATTTACTCAATCTGTGCATTTCAGCCTTTCCACCCAAATCAGATCAAATGGTCTTTTCAGAAACCCTGGAAGAAATCATATAAAAATACACAAACTCACACTCCTGTTATAAGGACAGTAGTGATGGACATTTTTAATGGATGCTGTGGATGGATAAATGGAAAATAGAAGATGGAGGATGGAAGGGGTGCTTCACTGCCCAAACTCCTCCCTCTCCTGAAAGCTGCTTTTAGCTCCACCCCCACCCCCCAACCATCCCCTTTACCCCCTACACTTTCACTCTCCCACACACAGCAACAGAGTGGCTGCTGCTTTGTCCTCTTACACAAACATTCCCACAGAAAAGGGGCAGAAAACCATTTACCCCCTTTTACTTACTATCCTCCCCTCCCCCTTCCTGCCCTCTCCGTGGTTGTTTTGGGGCAGAAAAGGGTATCCCGCTTCACTTTCTCCCTTTTTGCCTCCCCCCAATTTCACACAATCTCTCACACACACAGATACGAACACATGCACACATACAAACTGAACCCTCCCGGTCAACAGCTGTACATGAGGTGACAAATTGGGGTCTTTGTCTGCTTAAAGGGGGGTGGGGGACCCCTACTTTGCACATACAAACACACACACATACACACACACTCACAGAGCCATCCACCTCTATTGTGGGCAAGTTCCATTGCATACCAGACAATGCACTTTGCACCCGATGTTTAAGAGGAGAAATATGGTGATGCCTTTGTGGGAGGTAGAGAACTTCAGTTCATTGAGGGAGTGATATAGAGACAGAGAGATTAACAGGGAGAAAGACAGAGTGCATAACACAGAAAGAGAGAGTGAGAGGAGGGAAAGATGGATCAGAAATTCATATGGAATTGATGAAAATGATACTAAAGTCCCAAACAAATACAATATAGTGCATAAAATGGTTTGAAGATAACGTGGCCGCAAGGAATATAATGAAAACAATAAGAGGATGTTTAAAAATCCCACCCTCTGACACTTACCTTGACTTAAACATTTTCTGAACATGAATTAAGTACATTAATCTACTAGCATCCAGGTCTCAAATAAGTGAATTAAGTAGATGTGGGGAAGGGGTTATGATGTTGGTAGAGACAGGAATTTAAACATCACTCATTTTTTCTGTTACTGTGGCAGGCTCACTTACAAATGAGTCTCGACAAACCTCGTAAAGACGCCCAGAATAGACCCAAAGTCTCACCGCACTGATTATTACCCTGCTGGCTGCTCAGCAAAACATGCACACACACACAACCAAAAGAGTACTACTGCAAATACCACTGATATTATTAGTACTTTCACAGCTTTTGCTATATTTACTGCTAATGCTAATATTATGGCTGTTAAGGAGTTTCTGTTTATTAGGTTTCTATAAAATCCATAAGGAATACCAAGTTAGGGAATTCTTTTTCAGTAAAACAGCACTTACACTTCTCTTTCACTTTAAATTAAATGTTTGACATTTCGGGGGAATATTCTAATTAACTTTTAGAGTTTGATGAGAAGACTGATACAACTTTCATCTGTCCATTAAATATGAAGCTATAGTGAGGAGGCTGTTAGCTTAGCATCACGCAAAGACTAGAAGCAGGGAGAAAGAGCTAGCATATCTAGTATTATCAGGAGATCACTATGCCTGGCCAAGAAATACGTCCAGACCATACCTCCCCATAATGCACAGACAATTTACTATTTGGTTTCTGTACAGATGCTAAATAGAATTTTAACCTTTGGACAGAGCCAGTCTAGTTCTTTCTCCCTGTTCAAGTCTTTATACTAAGCAAATCCACTGCTGGATGCTTCATTATTTATGAATGTGGTGTCAATCTTCTCCTCTTAACTTTCGCTAAGAGTGTGAATGTGCATATTTCCCAAAATGTTGTTATTTTTTCAACAAAAAGCTTTTGCTTTGTTACAAATGCTGGATTCCATGTCTCTCTTCACAAAAAAGGGTTTAATACTGTATATAAATTAAAAATTAAGAATTCATTTCAATCAATTATTTGGTCACTCAACATTTTCACAACTACACAAGGACTCTGAAAAGATGCTGGCGATAGACCTGAACACACAAGCACACACACACACACAAACACACATGCATATACATACCCAGTGGTGGTGGGCTGACCCTTGGGGTGAAAGAGCTAAGCGTTTGACAGACTCCACCTCTTAACTTGTTAACTTGCTAATTAGACCTCACAGTTACTTCATGGGACCGGACAATAGACTGCTGGCTGAGCAGGCTGTGACACACACGCACATGCACACACACACACACGCACGCACACACACACACACACACACACACACACACACACTAACCCTAAAAGCTAACAACCCCCCATACACACTCTACTGATGTGACCACCTGACCCCTTTTGCTCTCCAAAGGACAGTGTGTGTTTGCCTTTGTATGTATGTGTGTGCATGTGTGTGTATGTACGTGGTGGGAAGGTTGGTGATTTGGGGTCTGGCTGTTGTGTGTGGGGTCTTGTTGCCACGGGAACAGGGGGAAAGAGGCAGGACTGATATATAGGGTGAAGGATGTTGTTCCCCCTCTCTTTACTCCTTTATGTCTCTCTCTCCCTCACTCTGTCTCCTTTATACACACACAACTAAAGCCACCAGAAAAGAAATAGGGGCAGAGATAATGCTTATGTGTGTGTGTGTGTGTGTGTGTGTGTGGTGTTTGCCCAGTGGTCTTCAGATCGGGGCTAAACGGGGTTAAACATCTATCCATGTTAGAGTCCCGTTCTCTGAGTTCTGTCATTAGCCTGCAGCTTAGAGAGCTATTACTGACACAGCTGCTGCTGCTCGCTGGGTAAACACACACACACTCACACACACACACACACACACACACTTGGTGGTATAGCAAGCTGCCCACAGGGATTGTGTGTACTGTCTGTTTGTGGAACAAGGTTGCCAAACATCACAAGGCTAAAACAGTGAACATCCAACTGGCATCGAATTGCTGTTTTTGTTCATGTGTGTATGGGTATGTGTGTGTGTGTGTGAATGAGTACACGTGCAGAATGGAAAGCATTAACCAACCCTGCGATAAAGCATTTATTTGCAATGTTTTGCATTGGCTTTAATGTAGAGCTGAAGCGATTAGTCCTTTTGTTGATTAGTTAATTCCAGCTTCTCAAATGTGAAGATTGGCTGCTCATCTTTGTTTTTGATGATAGCTGAATATCTTTTGGGTTTGTACTGTCAGTTAGACAAAACAAGCAATCTGATCACATCAACTTTGGGCTCAGGCTAATGTGTCAAACACTGACAACTGGGTTGATCATGGAAAATAACTGGCAGATTGGTAATTAGTTGCAGCCATACTTTACAGCAATGCAAAACTTATTTCAATTGGTCACTTTTAAGTGCCTCAACTGAGAACAACAGAGAGAAAAAGCAACAAAATACACAATACAAAGATAAATATCGGACAAGATTTAGCAATAGAAATACTTATCTACCAATGAGCCACGCCAGCAACCACCCAAGGGCCCAAGATACTCAGAGGGCCCAAAAGTGTGTGTCTACTGGGTTTGAATAATTTTATTAATTGCAATGTTGTATTTGAGGTAAAATATCAACGAAGATATATCCATATTATTAGCTAATGGCGCTGCCTTGTAGCGCGACACTCTTTTAAATTCTTTTAGTTTAGTGCTGTGGGGGACCAATATGGGCTTGACAACAAACTTCTGCCTTAGTGCCACATGACAGATGATATCACATCATGATAAGATCATGTCAGCAGTGAAGCCAGGCACCTTCACCCTCCTGTCTGGAGCAACCTGCAGACATTTACTGGAAATAACTAAAAAACACCAGAGAAAAAAATTAAAAAAGCAACAAGCTTCCCTGAAGTGTCAGCCTCACATGAGGTGTTTGTAACTCCCCTTGGCCTTGTGGCATCTGGGAGCGCTGTGGGGAGTCTGTGTGTTAAATAAATGACTGGGGAGTTTAGCCCATGTGCTAACCATGTTAGAATAACATGAGCGACGCTGGCCCTGCCGGGCAGCGCTCAAGCCTAACGTAGGGCTCTTCCGCTGGGTCACCTCCCCCGGGTGAAGCCCAGGCTCCACCCGGGGCCTTGTATATTTTTCCCTGGCTGCCTCTTTATTTTCCTTCAGCTGAAACCAGTCAGATCAAAGAGTGCCTTAACCTTTCGTCCTCCCATCTTTTCATCCAGACCTATCCTGCCTGCTTTTTTTTAGAACCACCAAGGTTGAAAGAAGAAGAATGGATGCAGAGGAAAGTGCAAAGTGTTTGTCTACTCATCTGAAACAACCAGCTGTATCTCTGAAGGCTTGGGGTTTTATGACCGTAGTGGAGAGGAGGAGAAAGATGGAAAGAGAAGGAGAGGACAAGATAACAGAGAGAGAGAGAGGAAAAACAGGCTAGACTTGCCGTCATTTCCAGTAGCTCGGTCAGTTGTGATACCATGGGAACGAAGACAGATAATCATCCAAAGGCTACATTCTTTGTGGAAATTCAGTGTTTGCTAAAGGAACGGATTGTACTTGATTTCACAAAGCATTTTAACAAAAAAAAATTAAGTACAGTTTGCATATCTGAAGAGGATAAACGTGTCTTAAATGATCCAATGTGTGTGTCTGCGCATGCACATCTTCACTTGCAAGGGTGTTTGTGTGCATGTGTCCTCATTTGTCCTGCCATGAGCCCTTGTCGCAGACAGTAGCCATTTCCAGCTTATAGGGCCCTTCATCAAAGCTTCAAACCCACCCATGGTCGGCCCGCTTGTTGCACACTCTCTTTAGCATGTGTGTGTCTGTGTCTGTGTGTGTGTGTGTGGGTGGGTGGCTGCCAAGCTAACGAGGCACTAGGTATTGTTACAGGGACTCACTCCAACCGCACCATGAGCAAGCCATTACACCAATAAGCCTGCATCATTTCCAAAGAATCCAATTAAATTCCGGTCTTACAGTGCTGCACTCAGAAAACACAGATTTTCTCCATTGAGAATGTGCAAACACACACGCACACACACGCACACACACACACACACACACACACGTCTCAGACACAGTGCAGTCGCCTTACCCTCGATTTCCCTCTCTTAGCTTGCTTACATTTTGTGTGTGCATGTTTCAACAAGGGCAGAATAGACCACTCATCCAGCTGTCCATGTTCATGATATCTCTGTATTTATGGTGAAGAACCTGCATGACTCTCTCTCTCTCTCCCTTTCTGCACCTGTTGGTCTATGTCGATCACCCTTTCCCTCTCTTTTGTCTGTATCTTCAGAAGTACTCAATATCTTTTTTTTTTTTACCTTCTTCCTTCCACCAGCTTGTCTCTGTCTCCCCTCTTCTATCCCTCCCTCCTTTCCTCTCCACCGATTCTGGCTGGCATCTGTTAAGCCGCTAAACAGAAAGTGCGAACGCATACGTGTGTGTGTGTAAGTGAGTGTGTGTGTGCGTATGTGTTGGTCTTGCTGGGTTGGATTTGAACAAGCCCATGCCTGTTCTGCCCCGGTGGCCTATGAAATGAGAAAGGCAGCCACTGTGCTGCAGACCTCCACTGATAAATCTAACAGGGTTACCCCTCCATGTGTGCATCTGCATGGGCGTGTATGTGTGTGCGTAAAATGCATGTGTCTGCATATGTGTAAGCGTGCATGCATGTAATGTGCGCGTGTGTATGTGTGAGTAGTGATCATCTGTGTTTGCGTCTTCAGCTCCGTGACGCCAGAATAGAGATTTGGAGAGATTTGATTTCACACATCCCAAAGTCAAATGTGTGTGCATGTGTGCGTGCGTGCACCATGTGGTGTAATCTCCCATCATCGCCTTAAACGCGTGACATTAAAACACCACCAAGTCGATTCTTCTTCAGACATTTGCGTTTTTTTTCTTCTTCTTCTTCTCTTCGTCGTTTGGTTCATTTTTATCCGTGTGCACATATTCGTCTCGGGAGAATTAGAGGTCATGTTACCAATCTATGGAGCACTCAAAGACAGGGTAGTGAGAGGTAGACTGAGCTAGAGTCAGACAGAGAGAGTGGGGGTATACAAGAGCACTGAAAGCCTGGGGTTACTTTGCTTATGACAGCGAGGTCAGATATTGAAGAGGTGAAGTCAATACAACACACCATTTAGCAGCCATATTCATCTGAAGATTTCTTCTGACATAAAATAAACCACCTTATCTGGCCTGCTTGTGGACAACATAGCATCCACAGAATAATAATCAAAATGTATACCTTTCTGCTACATAGCTACAGAAATTAAATTATACAGGGTTTTATATGTTACAAAGTTTGATTTCGTAAGGTTTTATTAAATTTTGAGGATTTAAGGAGTAAGGTTTAGTTAAAGATATAGAGCAGAGGTTTTAAAAGTGGGAGGCAGGCCTCCCCAGGGGGCTCCAAACAGTTTCAAGGTAGGCTCAGTGAACAGAAATGAAAAAAGATTGCATTAGTTATCAAAATGAGATCACAGAGAATGCCTAACGTGTGTGGTTTGTTTTTTTATTTTATTTAAGTTAGGTGAGTTATATAAATTACTTAAGTTACGCAAGTGACAAGTTAACGTATGTGTTAACGGACCTACAAAGTTATTTTAACCCAAACCATGACCTTTTCCTAACCTTAACCAAGTAGTTTTGTTGCCTAATCCTAAAGTACTTTTGTGGTTGAACCTAACCAAACTGCAACATTTCACAACTTTAATAACGGGCCATTTTGCAACGTTGCCATTTTGAAGGCATTTTATTTTGAAAATTTAACCGGACATTGCATATTTATTGTTGCTAAGCGTTGACTGCAGAGTCTAAAACATCTGAAAAGAAAGCGACGCCAAAGGGCCTTTACACCAAGTGTCAATATGTGACGAGTCAGGAGTGAGAATGTGTTGGATTACAGCATCTATACAGCTTTTAAGCCGACATGAACTAGAAGTCCTTAAAGCAAAATAAAGAAAGATATCGATATCTGAACCTCTTCAATTCTATGACCACTAGGTAAAGTTATAATATAATCAAAAAGTTACAGCTACTAAATAGTGTTTCAGTGACTGGTGTATACTCAAGTTTTGTAGCATGTAGCATTTTAAGGATGATAAGGACTCTTTTTGTGTGTACTGTTTGGGCTTTTACAGGTGCCGCTTAACTCGATCTTCTTCTCTCTTCTCTTTGTTTGAACAACTTACAACTTTGTTCTTATAGAAAATGGAGTTTAGAGACCTAACATTTGCAATCACCTTTTTTCAACTGCCCACGTTTTGGAAACACATAATTTTGTAAAGGAACGGTTACCTTTGCTTCCCATCAACAAGTAGGCAGACTTGTACCAGACTACATTGAAGGAGCAGCCTTTGAGCAAGGTCAAAAAGCAATCGTTGATCAGAATGGCTATTGGTTTGCAGCCTTTCAGACGTGTGCTTCAGGTACAGCAATAGTTGGGGGCTGGGGATAGATAGGTAGGAGGGGGTTCTATAGAAAAAGAATAGCTTGGATCAGCTCATTTAAACAAATTTGACTGTGAACTTTGTATTGTGAACTATGAAAATGAACTAATTCAATTTAATCTGTGTGAACTTCTCTTAAGAAGTGTGAACTTACACAACACAGCATGCAAGCATATTTACCTGCTGTTTACAGAAATCAGGTCTTTTGCAGCAGGTCTTAAAGTGTGCGTCTGTTATAGCTTTAACATTATTGGAACATCTCTACTGCTGCACGAGGAATGCTACAACCACCCTGATTCTCACCAAGGGGCTCGTTCAACAAAGCAAATATTGTCTCTCTCACACACACACACACACACACACACACAAATGCACGCACAAACACACTATAATAATTCATGCGCACAGGCATAGCTCCCATAGCCCTCTTGCATCTTTAGTGCATGCACAGGCACACACATACACACAAGGGTGATGGAGGTCGTTGAGGCGTTTTTTATGAGCAAGGGCCGGTTCCTTGTCTACCATATTTCAACTCTTTAGTGTGTGTGTGTGTGTGTGTATGTGTGTGTGTGTGTGTGTGTGTATGTGCGTGAACAAAATAGGAAAAAAACAGCCTGAGACATTATCTTCAAGCCATGACAGCTGTAATTGTGGAGCACATTAAAATGGGTGCAGGGTGACACCTCTAACCACCTTCTATTAAGAAACACACTCTCACACAGCACCCCTCCCCTGCCAACCGCTCTCTCCATCTCAAACACACACAAAGGTGGATCCATTGTGGTCAAACAAGGAAATGAGCATCTACATCCCCGTCAAAGCTGAGTGCTTTGAGGAGGGCCAGTCTGGCTAATGTGTACACGTTGATGACTTGATTATATGTGTCAAATATCTGTCCGTTTTCTTCAATAGACAGGTCTGCCTGGAAAGAAAAAGGAAAAAAAGAAACCTTTTACATAGAAAAGAGAGGAGCAGCACAGCCAGTGCCCGCCGTACGGATCCTTTTGGCTGTCATCCCATATGCTTAAGTTCTTCATCATTGTTGTTTTGACCCCATTACACATTATAAACCCTAGGGGTGAAGGAGTTTCAATCGATGCCAAAGGAGAGCACCCAAGGCCTACAGTACAGACATACCTGTCTGGCACACCTGTAACACAGATGCAGAAAAAAACGTGGCTATACTTTTTCTCTCTCATCTCATTAAGTTTGTATGAAGAACTGAAGCTACTTAGTGGCACATACAGTCGTGATTTTAACTCTGATTTCCGTCCTCACCAGAAAAATGGCCGAATTGGTTGTCTGCGCAGGCAACTTATCACAACATGTATTTATGTTTATTGTTAGACGTCACGTTACGTCACATCACATACTTATTTCAACTAAAACCATGATATTTTCCTAAACCTAACCAAGTAGTTTTGTTGCCTAACCCAACAAAACTGAGATCCTAGTATTTCCCAATGGTCATATAAGGCCATGTTGTCCAACTGGGCGTAACCCAAACAGCTTCGGACATGTGGGGCCTTAAATTCTAATTTTATTGAGGTCTGGTTTCATTCAATTCAACTATTTAATTTTGTGTACTGTATCTGCCCCTCGGGCCTTTCTGAGACCTTAGGTTCGACAAAAAAAGTGCAAATTTAGGCACAGTCAGCAGTACCGAGATTTGCATGTGTAGGTTCAAATGCAGACAAGGGTCAGGTTAGGGTTTAAGAAAGTGTCGAGTTGAGAAGGATCGGGTTAAGAGCGAGTGCTGCTTCATGTCAGTTCAAGCTGACGTTTTTGGTCTGAATAAAAACTCTGATGGTCCCAACAGGAGTGAAAGGAAAGGAAGATGAAGTGCTAACACCTTAAAACTACAAGAATACCTGTGTGATGACTCATAATGGTGGCGTTTTGAGTCTGAATCACAGAGAACACACATGTATTTCTGTCTATATTTTGCTTTTCTTTCTAGTCTTTCTCATTTATAAACGCACAGACAGACCCACATACACCCACACACACACACACAGGAGGTGCCATCGATACAGCAGTAATCTGTGCAACCGATAAGCTCAGGCTTTGGTCGTGAACAAAGGCGAGGGCAGCATGGTTATAGATCCTCTCTCTCCTCTGTTCTCACTAAATCACTTCACCTTTTAGGATCACACATACATATACACACACATACTGTAGGAATGCACACACACACACACACACACACACACACACACACACACACACACACACACACACACACACACACACAACACACACCCAGTCATGCACAGAGAGATTTAACATGGACAAGTGGGCACTTGTGGGTAGAAGAATTCAATTGGCCTCTCTCTCTCCCTTTCTCTCTCTAGGTCTCTCTGCCTCTCAGGGTGTCACAGGACATGCCAGACCTTAATGCCTTCCAATCTTCTCCCCAACACACACTGTCGCCTTTCATTTAAAGGCCTGCTGACAGGAATGACCAGCATCCCCACTCCTCCAGCCCTCCCACTCTCCTCTCTCTCTTGTCCTTTCTCTCTCTCCGTCTGTCTCTCCCTTTCTCACAATGCGTTAGAGCGCTTTCTTTCTGGTACTTGGACCATCTGCCTTTCTCCATCCATCACTCAAATTATTAGGATGTGTTGGGGCCCCTTATTAGCTTTTGTTTACTATCTGTCATTAATTTCTTTTTTTCTTTGAAATATCTTCCTTCTTTCTTTTTGTCTTTCCTTTTATCATCCCTTCTGTTTTCTCTTCCTTCTTTAATTTTTCTACTCCTCTCTGTTGTTGAAATCAAATCTAATGCTCCCTTTCAGTGTAGTCTGTGTCTGGCTTGTCCTCCCTCCCTCCCTCCTTCCCTTCCACTGTGTCCCCTCCTCTCTAACAGCTTTCTATCTATTTGTCTCTGTGTCAGTGTTCAGCACCTCACACCGCCACTTTAGCTCCTCTCCCATTGTGCTTTCCCAGCCTGCCACGCTGGGTTTTCAATTGACCAACAAGAGTAAACACCGGTTGCCGAGCATCAATCACATCACACACACCGGCAGAGAGAGTGAGAGAGAGTCTCCAATTTCACTGTTGCTTATTTTTTCTCCTCCAATTTTACAAAGAATATAGTCAGAACAATCTACCACACGATAATACTCCGGCTGACAGTTTGTGTGTGTGTGTGTGTGTGAGAGTGTATATAATTACAAATTGACTACCTCTTAAATAATTTCTATGAAATGGTGTCTTTGCAGCACCACATAATAGCAAGATGAAAAATAACGTTCATAATAATTGAGCAAATTATTATTATAAACATGTAGCCAGCGATAACCACATCAGAGCACAATGATTCAAATTGTTTGTAAAGCAATTCACATTTGAAACGCAGCATCTATTTACAGTGCAAAAAAATGAAACGTCTGACAATCATTTAAAAACATTAAGGCAAAAATTAGCACCACAATAATAAAAAAAATATTTTTATTTTTATTTCATATACATTTGCAAATGTTTGTTGACTCCCACTATGCAACAGAGTATGCCAAATCCAATTTGTTAATGTAACATGCAAATCATTATTGTTTACCATGGGTGGGGTTACTGTTCTGGAAACATCCTTTTGTGGATTTTCCACATTAACCAAAGAAATGCATTTAAGGAAAATTATTGTTTTTTTGATGCTTGTTGATTCTGAGCGGACACATAAAATTTTTGCTAACTAAACTAAATCACTAAACCACTAAACAACCACCTACTAAACATCTATTTGCATACCAACATTTTAGTTCAATCTTGTCCTACTGCATCGACCAGTTTGTCTATGCCATGACATATTATTAAGGACATTTCATATCCAAATAAGCGGTTTACAGTGCATAGTCTGGTTAAACTGGCATTTTGCCTACAACCTTAGTGTAGATAATGCAGTAGACAAACAAGTCTTATTGTCTGACCCCTTGTTTGCCTTGCCTTGTTGGATTTGTTAAACACATTATAATGATAGCACTGTTTCCCCAGATATTATCAATGATGTTGGTGAGTAAAACATTGTAAAAACTCATAATAGGAATGATGAACAAAATTATGAAAATGATGTTGTGAGAAACTGGGATTTACATTTAAAAGGATAAGAGACGCTAGAAGGGTGACCAGACCACAGCCGTGCCACCTCACCTTAAGACTACTTACATACAAAGATACATAGACGCAACATTTAATTGAAAGTGTAATGCTCCTTCAGCCATAACTCAGTCAGCATGAGGGCTGGTACAGAGAAAGTAACAGGAGTGGGAGAAAAACAATCAAAACACACCACTGAGGTGTTTCACATACACAGACACACACATACACTCGCTGACACTGGACTGAAGTGCAGCTTAGAGGAGCCTTGTTAAAGCACCTAACTGAGCAGCATAACATGATGATTTGCAGTTGGTGAGTTCGCTCTTATCTACTCCCCCCACACTATCTCTGCCTCTCTCTCTCACTTACTCACAAACACACATATAGACAGGCATACATGGACACATTCTAGTTGTACTGTAATAAGAAATTATTCCTTCATTATTCTTGCCCCCTCGGCCCATTCTGCACCCATCTGCCTGGCCCAACTGGATATTCACACCCACATATACATACATTAGTGTGTATTTGTGAGTGTGTGTGTAATGCATTTGTGGTTTGTGTGTGCGATTGTGGCTCTGACAAGCAGTAAATCAACGCTGTGTTAATTGGTAGCAACAACAGCAACACTTTGGCAGTATATAATGTTTTATGTTGGTTTCTTTATTACCATCTTTAATGTTCATCGCCTTATGTGTGTATAGGTGTGACTGCACGTGTACGTGTAGGTGCATGATCCACCGGTGTGTATATGTACTGCATTATGATCCTAATGAGACACCATAGATGAGAGGGGACTGGAAATGCGCAGAGGAACAAGAGCATGATAAGCTTCTTAACGATGATCACTCAGTGTGTGAGTATGACAGTGTGTACGTGTGTGAGTTGCTTATGTGCGTCTCTCTCTCTCTCTCTCTCTCTCTCTCTCTCTCTCGTGGCTCTCCACTCACAGGCGGAACACAATCAACGCAGCTCTCATTTGCAATCAGTAATTAGAATGCTAATTAGCCCCTGGGAGCTAACGGGAACTAGTGTATTACAAGGGCTTGATTAGGACTGCTCTATTCCTAAGGGAGGGATTTACACCTGCACACTATTGGCTCAAACACCTGTCAGTCATGACCTCTCATCCAGTTGGGTGTGATTATGACTGAATTTGAATGAATTAGTCACTGGGATAGAATTTGAGTGAGCAATGGTTGATTACAAAAAGCTCATAAAAACGAGAAACTTCAGTTATGGCGAAAGGTACTAAAGATACAGAATCATGATACAAGGTCCAAAAGATGGAATAACAAATACCATAATAAAAAGTTCAAGTATCAAATACTCTATTTAGTTTGGAAAGGTGGCTCTGAAACATTTGTAGCTTACTCCTCTTCATAAGACAGCAGGTGCAGTCAGCTTAAATTCAAAAGAGTTATAAATGTATCAACAATGTTCATAGATCATTTTCAAACCACTCCAACATAATCCACCTCTCTGCTGTTGATCCATATCTCGTCTACACTCAAAACACTCAAAGTTTCTACTCAGCTGTGCCAAATACATTTCCTCCATGTCACACTGCTGCCACTTCACAGCCCAGGAGCTCTGTCGGAAGCAGTGATTTTAACAAATGATTGAAGAAGCGAGGATTGTTCACATCAGCGGCAGAGAAGTACACTGTTGAGATGTTTGAGAAGTTTCTATAGACATTTTTGAAATGTTTTAAATTCCTTTAAGATCTGGTTTGCTTGGATTACCAACAAGACAGGTATTATAGTATTTACAGACAAACATTTCAGCCAACTTTTAGATCATCACTGTTTGAAACATTGTACAGTATTTGTTGGTTAAAGTATATCCATCCATTCATTGTCAGCCGCTTATCCCGGTGAAAGTATATATTTATGTTAAAACATTATGTTACATGTTATATGTATAATTATACATATAACATGTAACCATAATTATACTGAGAATTAGTGCAATACACTGCAGCTACTTTGAATTAATCTATGGAATCTATACAGTAAGCATCTTAGCAAATCAGTTAAAGCACCTTTCCAAAAGGAATTAATGATTTGGAATCTCATTGGGAAGTGATTTTTGCCATTTACACAAAAGTCAAATTCCATGTAAGGTTGTTTCCTAGTTGATACGTCTGTTCCATCCTGAATTCTTATACAGCCTGCTTAAATACACATTTTAAAGTTCATTCTCAAGTTGACCCTCTATTTATCCTGGCTTGTGGCTAGATTGCTATGTGCTGAGCATCACAGGAATATCTTCATAACACCAGAAAAAAAACCCAGAAGGATCAGCTTGTGTTGCTGGAAACATAAAACCACCCAGTTTTACATTAATATCCAGTATTATCGTAACACTTTGTGTTTTCTCCCCTGGTTTTCCCCCCATTTGATCTTAGCCCCTGTGCAAACATATGCAGGTGAAACACCTCACAAAGAACCATCACTTGACACTTCTGCACAAACAGGTCTATTAGTTAATTTTATCACTCAACACAAGACTAAATTAACATTTTTGCAGTGTCTACAGTTATTATAGTCTAACCTCTGTCTGCTGTCAAAGAAACCTTGCTACAATTGAACTGCTGTGAAGAATGTGCCTTTGAAAAAGACTATACCTGCCAAGATACGTTTTGTTTTCATTGTGCTGATGATCTCTGTCTTTCTTTACGTCTTTAGGTGTTTTTTGAGCATGAGGCTTTCTCCCTCTCTACAGTTATCCTCCACTCTCTGGCTCTCCATCCTCTAACTGGATGATCAAACACAGTACTGTCTGTGCTGCTTAGACGTGGTAGCCATTTGGGTAACGACTGGCTGCCCAGGTCCATTTTCCTGTTTGATTTAACATTAAGATTGAGTTGATAACAGCCACACGGTCATTATACCAGCTCTGGATTGTGTCTATAGCTACTCCCAACAGTCTAATATAAGTTGAGAGAGAGAAATTGCGATGGACTTGAACAAAGCTTCTGCAACATCTTCATTCTGGGACTGAAAGTGAGTAAATTTAGAGTCACCCCCGGGACTGAGACTCATCAAAGCACACTAGTGCTGTAAAAGCAAGACCTTAGGTAAGGTAATGGATGCAATAGAACATAGCAAAACTGCAGCAAGGAAACTTCTTTAAAAACTTACTGTATAATCAAATTGGGCAAAACTAAAACCCTTTACATATCAGTTTTTGTAATAATTAAGCAAATGTTACAGTGTTAATGGGTGAGATTTAGAGGTGCTCATAGGTGGACGTTGTTATCTTTGGACAGAGCAAGGCTAGTTGTTTCCCCCTGCTTCAAGTCTTTATGTTAAGCTTGCTCCAACTACAAAAAATCGAATGAGGGAATTATATGAGGCATTGCTATTTTTCATCCAAACCTTTATTAAAACATCAATAAATCACTTGTGTCTCAAAAACTTTTCATAGCTGAAAATAGTAACGGGAAATGGTGAATTAGAAACTCCTATCAGCAAACAACAAAACTCAACAATTCTCGCTATCTCAAGTGTTTTCTTATATCTGGGCCTTGTCATTCTGCTTACTATCAAAACCTTGTTGATATTCCGCTGTCTTTGTGTACTGCTGGCTCCAGTGACCATCATCACACACTCACACACAGACACACACTGACAGTGTGATGCGTGACTATCATATCAAGTCTAATTTTCTCCTCTATTCAGCCAGCAACCTTAGACACTGGTAGGATACACACGCACACACACACTCATCCAGAATACGTAGTCACATTTGCACACATACGTTGCTCACATGCATGAAGACACACACGCCTACACACGCATCACAAAGGCGTTTCTCCCCTTCTCCTGCTGTGAGACAGATGTAAGTGGGGTGTCATTGTGGGGTGAACAGACAGAGTGCTGGGTGATGAAGAGCAGTGTTAAAATCTTATGTGTGTGTATATGTGTGTGTGTGTGTGTGTTCATGTGTGTGCGGCTGAGCTTGGTACTTCTTTGTGCCTCCAGGCCATACTAGCTGCAACGTGAACCCACACTTGTGAACCATACATTACATGCTGCTAATAACACACACTTGGAAACACACACACACACACACACACACACACAGATAAGTGCCTGCACTACACACTCATCCAGATACATTGCCAGCCTATTCATTATTTGCATTGGGACTCTTCAATATTTCAGCAGACCCTTCTAATCCCATTACTGTGATTCTCAAAAGTGTGTGTGCGGGCATGTGTGTGTGTGTGTGTGTGCGTGTGTGTGCATATTAGCAAGCTACCCTGACTGTATTGGAGAGCGCAGGAGAGGGCTGCTTGAGATTGTAAGAAAGGAAATCAATCTTGGCAGAGGTAAAGAGAAAGTGAGAGGATAAAGACAGAGGTGATAAAAGGCTGGAGGCAAGGAAAAAGGGAAAGACAGAGGGGAAAGAGACTGAGAGAAGAAGAGAGAAAGAGAAACAAAGAAAGAGAAAACAAAGAGAGATAGATTAGGGTCTTTACAGTGGGTATCTTTTGAGGATAAGAGAGGGTGGGAACCCCTATTGAATGGTACAAACTGCCTAGTAGTGTGCGTCTGTGTGTGTGTGTTCTGCGTGGCCACAGCTGGGGAATAGCTGTAAAGCCATCCTAGCAACCAAACAACATCTCTTCCAGGGATTGCTTATGCTGGAAAATCACTGGGAATTAACATTTTTATCCCTGTTGAGAGCTCAAAATATCTCTTGAATCAGCACAACGGTTGAACGCTCATATTTAAGTGATTGTTGTAGTAAAGCTACTGCACTTTTAAGATAATTTTGAGGCACATTTTCTGGTTTTGAAGTTGAAAGAAAGCGCAAACAAATGCAGCCATTCCTATGGAATTCAGTGGGAGGGATGGGTACAGATGACTTTAGTTTATGTTTGTGTGTCTCCAGACATGCTGGAGGAATGAGAGAGTGACCACCAGCCCACCCACATCCCCTATGCTTCCTCCTCCTTCTTCCTTCATAAAATCTGCAAGTTCGTGTGTGTCTATGTTGCTAATTACTGTGCAGAACCAGTCATACACCTGTCTGTCTAGGGGGAAGACACAACAATTGAGAAAGAAAGAGAGAAAGAGAGAAAGAAAGCGAGAAAGAAAGAAAGAGAGAAAGAAAGAGAGAAAGAAAGAAAGAAAGAGAGAAAGAAAGAAAGAAAGAAAGAGAGAAAGAAAGAAAGAAAGAAAGAAAGAAAGAACGAAAGAACGAAAGAACGAAAGAAAGAGCTGTGTCACACCTCGACTATGAGCAGTGCCTCTCATTGTGTGTCTGACAAGCCACCTCTGTCCACCATTTCCAACCTGCTGTTACATATTTAATATCCTGCCGGTCCTGCATATAGACCCCTCATTATCTAAAGAGGGACGTGCACACACACACACACACGCTCACAAATAGACACACACTACGTTTTCACATTTAGGGTCGTAAGAGGAAATGTCACCTTGGTCCCACCAGACGACAAGCGATCAGTAAAAACCTCTGACATGAGTACTGACACCCTAAGGAATTACAACCGCTGTGATTTTGTGTCTGTGTGTGCGCGTGCGTGAGAGAGAAAGACAGACAGAGAATGAGAGCTAAAAGAAACCAAAATAATCAAAGTCAGAAAGTTAAAGACAAGAGAAAAGAGAGAAATATGTGGACAAACAGATTAGATGCCTGCAAAGTGTGTGTTTGAAAGTGTGTGTGTGATTTGCATTTCAGTGGTCACAGTAATGTACTAGGGCAGTAACACTCCTTATTTTGTGTTGCCTCTGATGTTTGTGATCCAGTAATTGGAGCTACTGAGGCGCTAATGTTAAGTCACTCTGAATAACAACATGAGCTTAACCTGTGGAAGAGATTTGTGTGTGTGTGTGTGTGTGTGTGTGTGTGTGTCCACGCACAAATGAGTCAGTGCGTGTCTACTAAGAGCTATTATCATTATGGGTGAGTGTGAGGCTAGCTGATTTCTCATTCAGCAGTGGTTGACTGATACTCTGTAACCCTGCTCTGCTGAATGGCCCGGGACCGATTTAACAGCCAGCCACACAAGTCGAGGCCATTTCTCATAGTGACTTCATAAAAGTCTGAACCCTCCCCCCTAACCCCCACTTTACCCCTAAACTCACCACTCCCCCTCTCCACCCACCCCCCATCCTTTCCATCACTAGCTTCACTCCCTTCTATAAACTCACACTTCTTTGTTTTCAGGTCATATTTTGAATATGTGTCTGTGTATGTGTGTTTGTGTGTGACATTTGACTTACCTGAGATGACGAGATGAAGGAGGGAAAGGCAGGCAGCACATGGCACCAGAGAAAAAGAGAGAGGAGGGGAAAGAAAATCAGAAGCATTCTATGACTTACAACAAAACATGTCAAACTCTAAATGTTCAACCAGTCCATTGTTAAGCACTGTTGAGTAATTCTCAGGACTGTGTAAATATGTCTTACTATTTTATTAAACACAACAAAACTTGTATCTTTAGGAGTTTTATATTTTGGCCATCGTTTGAATCAATTCTAGTCCAACTGCTGGAAATCCTCACAGAAATAAATCTAAATAAATATAAAAATAAATAAATCTAAGAACATGATGGATTATATTGACCTTGACCTTATAATACATGACCTAAGTCACATGACGTGGTTAACGCTGTAAACAATGGTAGTTGGCTTAGGCAACTAAACTTCTTGGTTAGGTGTAGGAAAATATTGTGGCTTGAGTTTAAAATAAGTACATTACATAAGTCATCTTCAAAACCTTCTACACGTCAACTTTGACTTTCTTTCACACAGGACTCGAACCTCAGTCTCCTCAGTGAAAGTCCTTAGTTTAATTCACACCCCCACTAGACGTCAGTTAGTTTTTTGCTGTTGAACCTTTCATTAAAAAATCTGTTACTTTCTGCTGTATATGGGTGCTTTGATTTGTCTCTTTCTGGTTTCTTTAATACTACATTTAAACATGTATGAATAAACAGTCTGATGAGATCATTTAAACACACTGCAGCTACTTTGAATTGAATTTGAATTTATATTTAGATAAAGAGTATATATATGCAGGAGTCTATGCAATTGTGTTCCTGTGTGTGAATGACCAGCTTTACTTTCTATTATTCAGTAAGCTTGCTCCATTCTGTGGCTAATTGACTGTCTAATGTGGGATGAGGGATCAGACCACCAAAGAGTGAACAGTCTTTTGTTATGACAGGAACACAACACTCTCCATGTTCATGTGAGTCAAGTGGAGAGTTTAGTTATGAGAGTGAGTGAGAGACAGTTCTCTGCATTAAAAATGGGCAAAAACAGGCTAATGTCCAATTTAATTAAAAAATATGTCAATATACTGAAGATAAAATGCTGCTTTTGTTACTTATTTTATCTTTGGATGCACAAATAGTCTATCATCACATGTTCTCAAGTCCTTTATTTTGACATCTTTCAGCACTACACACAACACAGACTTAGACAGCAGTGTTTCCGTATAGTATATAACAAGACGAATGTGAAGCATGGAGGACACACTACATAAATGACATTACTATGTACTGAGTGAGCTGACTTACAACAGCAGTGTGTGAAAAAAAGTACAACACATGTGCTGGTTAAAACGTGGAGCCCACCACTGGCTAACTGCTCCTTGTAGACCAATAAAAAACAAATGCTAGATGGAGCAATATAAAGTAAGAAGAAAAAAAAACACTCATCAAGAATATGATGTAGAGAGGCAGATTCAAAAGGGAGGGCAGGAAGAAAACAGGGATGCTCATTAGCAGACAATGGGAGGTGTGAGTGTGCCATCATGTGTAATGTGTGGTGATGGAAATAACCCAGTATGCTCACTATGCTGTCTCTGTTCCATGTGGAGGGTGAAGCCTTGTTGTGGTTTGAGCAGCGGAGGCCACCTCCAGCTAACAGCTCCTGGTAGACCTATAAATTTACCTTCATAAACAGGAGAGACTGGGAGAGACGGACAGAGGAAGGAGGTAGAGGAGTGTAAAGACAGAGAAGGGAGGGAGGGGTGAATAGAGGTGAGGACAAAGGAAGGAGGGGAGGGAGGAGGTGTGTGCAAATGTAAGACACATAGATGAAGGGAGAAGGGAGAAAACAAGGAAGGAAGGTTGGTATAGATGACATAAGGAGGAAATTAATATGTGTAGATATGAAAGAAAGAAATATCCTCTCCTCCTTCCTCTTCTATCTTTATTTTATCTCCTCTCCTCTCTTGCATCCTCTTTTCCTTTCCTATCCTGTTGTTTCTTCTTCCCCATCTATCCCTCCTTCCTCTCCTATCATTATTTCCTCTCCTCTCCTCTTTGTTAATTTCCTTTCCTCTCCTGTTTTCTCCTCTCGTTACCTATCTTTTCCTCCTTCCTCTACTAATTTACTTTTTTCTCCTGTTATCCCCTCTCTTCACCTTGTTTCCTCTCATCAGTCCTTTCCTCCACTCCTCCCTTCTTTTTTATGCTTTCTCTCCCATAATTTGTTTCCTCCCCTTCCCTCATGTTCTCAATTGTAATCATTTTTGATCTAAATATAATTTTCTCATATATTTTCCATTTAATTTTCTTCCCTCAAATTCCCATGGACATATTGAAACCTTTGAAATGCAGGAAGGTGAAAATGTTCGTGACTAGGCTGGTTTGATCATTAGCAGCGGCTCTACGACTCATTGGAGTGACAGGCCTCGGAGGGGTAACCTGCGGCAACCCGGCTTAGCCCTACTGAAGAAACTTCTTCTTCTCAACCAATCACTTCCCCAGATGGTGCCGGGTCATCCAGGAAGTAGGAAGTAGGGGTCGACCAATGAAAAACCAGGCCTGGCCTTTTACTGCTGACCCGTGACACCTTTCTCCCACAAAAACAGACCGAACCTGTCCATGTGTCTGTCTGTCTGTCTGTGTGTCAGCATCTGTATGTGTGGAGGGGGAAGGAAGAGTGGACTGATATCCAGCCGCACACCCCCAACCAGACAAAAAACAGAAACTTTGACTTGACGTCACCCCCCCCCCAAGGAACTAAAGAACTGTCTGCATGTTTTAGTGGCCAAATGTGCATTTAACCTTTACAGCTCCAACTTTATGACCAAGACAAACAACACACAGACAGCTAAACAGACATGAGTGGCACACTATTTGATGGTGAGTTTTCAAAATTAATGTAAAAGTAAAGAAACTATTAGCCTAAATGAAATAAAATGACAGGAAATTGACTCAGACTGCGTGACATAAAACTCTGCAATACTCTCTACGAACTGCGGCAAACTAAGGCGTAAATTTCACCAAATTGTTTTCCCCTGCGTCCCCTGTCTTTCTCCCTCTCTTCCATCCATCACAACGAGCCCCCGAGATCTCTGTAAGCAACGATGGCTCACATCGAAGAGAAAAAATAAGATTTATATCAGACCATCCTGCCACATGAAATTGTCTTTTTCCTGTTCACTTTTACTTTTTAAGTCCAACCTCTCTGGCTTTATGTTTGACTTTCCAAAAACTGTGTGTATATGTGTGTGTGTGAGCTGCGGTGTGTCTTTTGAAAGCAGCTGGAAACTTCAGAGAGAAGTGAGCCTCCAGCTAAGGCCGTTATCCACTATTGGTTTTACTGTTAATACCATCAGATTCTTCCTCTCTCTCTCTCTCTCTCTCTCTCTCACACACACACACACACACACACGACACACATTCAAACACACACAAACATGCACAGTGGGGTAACAGCACTGTTTCTAAACTTAAGGCCTTTACTTTCAGGGTTTGTCTCTTTAATAGTATCAAGTACCACAGCTTATCTTACCCCAATTGACTTTCAATGGCACTAATGCTTCTAATGCTCCTTTGTGAGGCTTTTCAAATCTGATTTCAAAGGTAGAGTCTAGCAGCGGAGGAATCCTTGATTTGAGATGTAAACAAAACCGCGATCAATTAATTTCTAATATCATCTCCAAAAAGAATCTGTAAAAGAATTTGTAATCTAGGAAAACTGATTTCACTGACCATGCCCTTCTCTAATTGCCATTTCAGATTAAATCTCACTCAAATTTCAAGACCATAAAACAACTGCCACAAAATATAGGTAAGGTAATAAGGTCAAGTACGCTAAAATATGATGCAATTTCAGCTTTTGAACTCAGGTATCCATCTCTGATTGATTTGCCAGCCCTGGGGAATCTTCACCACATCTATCTCCTACTCTCCTTGACTTTTTTTTTCTTTGTGTCATTCCTTCTTTTACCTCCTTGCCCCCATCTCTCCCCCGGACCCAGACATCTTTGAGTGTCTTCCCTGCTGCCTTTGAACCAAGATCAGAGGGAGCGTTTTGGCCCACTC
>JAPMOB010208572.1:0-32149 GCA_029875015.1 Lepomis gibbosus
TTGTCTCGCTGTACAGCACTTTGGAACATGGTTTTGAAAAGTGCTATACAAATAAAGTTATTATTATTATTATTATTATTTTCCTGCAGTGTCTGCTATCTTGTTAAACCCTGACATTGTGTGGGTCCATGCTTGTGGAAAGCTCTGGTACAGTGGGCTAATGTGACTCCAGCGTGATTGTTAATCAACAAAGCTAATGAGAGACGAGGGAGGAGACTTTGCAGAGTTGGAGTGTTGTTTATTTTGTTGACACTGATTGTTTACTGACTACCTTTCTCCAATTTGCAGCCACCCTCCACCTCCTACGCTCCACTCCATCCTTTAGGCCAAAGGTCAGTTACTGTAGTTTCCGCCATTTTGGTTCCACATGTAATCGGGATTAGGCCTGTTAATGCCACTACGCCCTAGTGTAAGTGCAGAAAGAAGAAAGCCATATAGGTTTTGTCTGTGTTGAAATAGATGCTAAAACCCTGAGCTGATAGAGTTAAAGCCTATTACAAGATCAGAAATCCAGTGTTTATGCCCATACTGAACAAAGGTCACAACGTATTAGTGTGAGCATGCTCTGATTTGTCGCAGGCAACATCTCTGATTCCTTGGACTAATTATGTCCCATGACAACAAGGTGCTCCTGCTAATGTGACTTCACACCTGCAATTTACAATTTTCCATTCAGCTTTAGGTTGGTGCAATTCATCACATGGTTTGTGTATAGACACTAACACAAATAACTTAGTCACCGAAATTACATGTCCCATCATCCATTCCTCCCCCAGTGCATTCTTTTAGGAGCGTCCTGTGTGTGTCATAGATGGTGACGAACCGGAGAATAAGAGTCAACCGTCTGGAAATGTTGCTAAAGGGTGAGGTGGGGTGTGTCCACCTACTGTACAACGTAACCCAAACATCGGATTACGTGATCCAATGTTTGTTACAGTAGAAAGTAAAAAATATTTTGTACAAAACAAAGTGCGAAAATGTATCTCCCTAATTTCCTAACAATTTTAATTTACAGAACAAATCTTTCTGCACCAACAAGCACAAAAAGGTAGTGTGCATTTGCAGAACACCATTGCATCATCTTATTATGATTTTAAGGCAGGGCTCTCTCATGGTATAGCTGGCAGTTTGCATCACATCACAAAACTTCTATAAGCCTGAGACTCATCTCAACCCTGACTTGAAAGCTTTGATGTTGCTAGGCTTCAAACAGTCCGTGGGCTTACGTTTCTTTCTTTCAGCCAGAATATCTTACATGTATAGGCCACTCCGCCCATGCACTCCCACGTTTGCGCATCCAATCTAAATGTTTTCCCTCCACAATCATCGAGCTTGAACTTTATGTTTACGTTGTGCAGCAACATTTGGTGTTTGGGGTAGGGCCCTGGCAGGTCAGGTAACTTCAGAAGGCTATCAACTTTTAAATATATATTTTTCATAGACAATGAACTTTCACACTCCAGCCTCAAAATGTTGGCAGTCATGTCAGTTTGAAACATAAAAACTGTATATATTCATTATATTACTGGCTTTCATTAACCACTCTTTATCCTTTTTGATATGATGACCCATCAATTTGCATGTAGCTGATTTGGCAGCAGTGTGTTCTGCATAAAGGCCATCTTCAAGACTCTTTCCTCCCCTTCCACCCACACATTCTACCATCTGCATTCCCTCCTCTGTCCTGCTTTCATGATCGGTGTGGCCCACAGAACTGCAGCAAGAGGATTAAAGGTGGCAAACTATTCGTCCTATGCTGTTTCAGTCTTGTGGTCCAACCACTTTTTTGTGGAAGTAGCACCTGGACTGTTTTCTGTGTCTGGCATTGGTCACCTGGACTCTCTCCAGGCTCCTTGGTTCTTCACTTCCCCTGCCTTCCCTGGCATGGGTGCTGCGGTAGAAGGACTGTCATTTGCTCCTTCCCCTCTTGTGCTCAACATGCCACATGACAACACCATGTTGTTGTGGCATATGTCCTCCATGGGACCAGGAACTCAAATGATGTTAAAGCATGAGTGCACGGGGCTTCTACATTCAGATATGCAGTTGAGGATGAAGAAATCATGAGAAATTTGTCAAAGAAAAACAGCGACACTAATAAAAAACATTGCATTGCATGAACTTTTTGCTTCACTTTAAATTTCAATGTCAGCGCTGATTAACAATGGAGGAAAAATCCCACCAGGCTGAAAAACAGATACTGACATCATGTAAAAAAAGCCATACAGCAACTGAAATGGGGGTGGGGGGGTTGTGAATGGGCTCAAATACAACAACCATATCCGTGGCCATGGCAACCAGGCGAACTTAAGCTAATTCATACACTCAAACAGCGGGTCTCTAACAACAAACATCCTCCCTATAAATATGCAAACCAGGCCTGTCTTCTCTTGTGGGTGGGCAGCAGAGAAGGGTGGTGACCACCCGCCAATGGATGTGGGTCTCTTCTGATAATGGATGAATATCAGAAAATGAAAGCGCTCTCTAGATGAAACCAGAAGCAGAACTTAAGCCACCGTCCTGATTTTAAACTTGAGTCTGATATCCCACTGAGAGACCTTGTCCGGATGTCTGGATTTCCAAATCCCTGGTGGGCTATTGCTTCCAACCTTTGTGACTTGTTTACTGTGCATTTCCATGTATTCAGTCCAAGTGATACTCCACCCGAAATCTGTCTTTTAACTATCACCCCCTGTAGGTTTGAAAGGTGGTTTGTTGTTTTTCTGATAGAAAACAGTAGCAGTGGTCAGCTTGGATGTTGATTATTCCAAACCTTACCAGATTTTACAGAGGAAAAAACAGGGGAAAGGCTTGCATTGCTCTGACCAAAGTTCAAAAATAAGCCTACCAACACATTTATGGCTCAAATATCAACAACTGTTTAATCTGTACACAGACCAAAATGTCAAAAAATGACAAATAGTTTTACAGGGAGTTATGTGCTGCACTGCTGCATCCAGTCGTTATGCTAACGTGAGCTAATTACCTACTGGTTCCAGCTCCATACTTGACACTGACATGAGAGTCTTACTGATCTTCTCATATAATTCCCAGCAAGCAAGCGGTGACTCAGTGGTTAACACTGTCACCTCACAGCAAGAAGGTCCTAGGTATGATTCACATGGGTGTCTTCTGGGTGCTTTGGTTTCCACCATCATCAAAGGTTAATAAGGTTAGGTCAAGTCTCCTGTTGTTGGTCATTAGTCTGCTCCTAATACTTAGGATGGGTTAAATTGAGAAAAGGCATTTCCTTATGCTGCATTGTGTATTATTGGATATGTGCCAAAAGACAAAAAAGTTTTAAAAGCGGAAATGTCTAAAACTAAAACTAATTAACCAATCACAAAACTTCTTGAACCAATTCTGCAGCATAACCTATGTTTAAATTGTTAACCTGCATGCCTACTAAGTAATGTAATGTCTTGAGATGCAACAAGAGGGGCCTGAGAAGAAATTATACATACATTTAAAAGAAATTATATATATATAAAACATCACAACAAGACAATTCAGTCGCACAAAGCAGTGATCACATCGGAATGTAGCTTTTAAGCATTACACACCATATTGTGAAGAAACTTTGGGTCTCATTTTCTTAGCTTGGAAAGCTACTGTTCGCATCCATGCGCTTTAGAAAAAATACACAGACACATTCCCCACTGATAATTAGTGGCATGTGTGTGGGAATACCTGCATTGCTGAAATGTCTAGCCTATAAGCTTTTCATCAGCTAGCTCACAAGTGGCAAATGTGCGTGGCACGGACAAATGTCAGAGACAACACGCCAATGTAATTACTACTATCTAAAGGAGTTATACATACAGTGCGACATGTGTTTTTGTGACTGATTGCATGTGAACCTTTGTTTATGCTCTTTCCAGGCTTGCACGCACACTTGCATTGTGAGTGTGCTGTGTGTGGATGTGTGTGTTCGGGTGTCTGTGTGCATTATTTTGCCCATCTGGCATTTTAGGCCCACAGCTGCAAGGTACAGGGTTTGGCTCATATCCTGTGCTGAGCTGGCAGTGGAGGGAGGGATGTTAAAGGGTCTGGACTGTGAAGAGTCATCACGGTTCTCTTCCTGCTGTACTCTTCCACTGCCTCAGTGTGTTTTTTTTTTTTTTTTTGCTTGTGTGGTTTTGTCTCTGGCTTTGGGGAGGGGACTCTGTGTATACTTGTGTAATACTAAATGTGAAGATTGATATGCAAGAGGGTCCTCTCCACAAAAATAAGCCATCTTTCATTTCTCCATACACACGCTGAGGCCCCTGACAGGTGGCGTCCCCATGGGCCGTGTAGGTAATTACCCCCAGGTGCTATATGTGTATATGTATGTGAGACCAGTACTGGCAATTAGGGCAGGTCTGAAGGGGCATTGAGGGCTAATCCAGACATGCTAGTGTTGGTGTCACCTTCAGGACCACCGCAGCTTTGACTCAGGCACTCACTGGTTAATTCATGTAACACATCAGCAAATGTCCAGAGCAGCAGGAGGGAAACACATTCTGCAGTTGAGCAATGTTTTCTCTCAAAAACAATAGGCAAAACCACAGACATGCCCAGCTGTTTCTAAGGGCTCGGAGAAAACGAGGGTAATGAACCTCCAGGGGTGTTTTTTTGAAGGAACCGAAAGAGCAACAAGAGAAGAAACATGCATGTTGGGAAGACATTTTTATTTTGCTGAATGCACAGAGATCAGTAGGACCGCAGTGATGAGCAGGATCCACAATATTTGTTTGTATTTAAATCCAGGAGCATGTGTCATAAGAGCTGACCAAAACCAAAGTGCTCACGCAATCCCCTTATTCATCATTTTTAGGGGAGCAAAGTGGAACAAAGTGCAGGGGTTTCAGAGCAGGGGGGGCTTTAAACATTGAAGTTATAGCTCAGTGCGGCTCTGCGATGGCTGTTGGCCTCAGCAGACAGAGAGAATGGCCCACAAACGCACAGCTGTTTCTAATCGGTAACTCAGCACCGATGGCTGACCTACATTCTGGTGCTTGCACGTCTTTGAACCCGTGGCCCTGCCAGACTCAGCCATGGGGGAAGGTAGAGGGAATGATGGAGAAAAACAAGAGGGATGAGAGGTAAAAGAAACAACAAGAAAAAAAAGGCAGGAAACTATTTTTTTTAAAACTTTTTTGTTTTTATGTGATAATGGATTGTGCAGGTACAGGTTTAACACAGGTTGCATGGCGTGCATACATATTTAATGACAGAGTATGTCAGAGGGCCAGAGCCCCGTGTGTGTCTGCAAATGTTTCCACAGTCCTGAAGTGCAGCTGTGCACACCTAAAAAAGAAAAAAAGGGGGGAAAATAACTCATAAAAAACCTCCTGACTGTCAATTTTCTGTTCTTCTGGCTGGACTTGTTACTCTTGGAAAATCCTCATGTGTCAAAATTGCTTTTCTTAGTCAACATCCTGGTGTCTATCAAACTTTCATAAAGTTCTGCTGTCTGCATCCGAATGAGTTCCCCCTTTCATTAAGGCTGGAGTGCATCTAGCTAGCATTCCATGCATGCAGAGGAGGGGTACAGCCGAGTGCCAGGGGTCCCCTGGTAATGACTCATGGCAAACATCCCTATCCACTCCCACTTGCTAACAGGACACCTCCCTGGGTTATGCCAAGAGAGCGAGTAAGTGGGTGTGGGTGTATTGTAAGGGAGAAGGGGGGGGGGGGGCTCTGGAGCAAAAATGCTGCAAAAACAAAAACCGTTAGCTTTAACATTTACTCACTCTGCTTCGCATAGAGGAAGGAACTGGAATTGGGTCACTGTGTCTCAGGACTCCAGAAAAAAAAGAGGGCTGCGAAAAAATAGAGAGCAGCAGAGCGGGGGAGAAGGGAAAACCGAGACAGAGTCAGTGGTGGACTCAGGCCAGCAAAGCATTCATTGGTTTGAAATGTGCAGCAGCAAATCTGCAAGGAAAGGAGAAGAAGGAGGGTGGACCAGATAACTTGAGAAATGTTTTACTACGAGTCCAAGTAAGAGAAAATAACAAATTTGTGGTGTTTGCAAAAGCGTTCTCACTCCTCACAGGCACGCTTTCATCATGTGTCACCAAAAGCAGGTGTGACACAGAAAAGTGCAAGCCTCAAAAGCTGTTTGCAGTGTAGCACAATGGGGCATGTTGCATTATTAGTCAGTCCCTTTTTATAGATACCCTTATTAACAGTTTCTCACCAGTCATTTTGTCACCAGAGGCCTTGGAAGTACAACAGGCTGCAGAAACCAAAAAAAATGCATGTTGTTCTCAGTCAGTCCTCTGGTGAAACAATGTCATTGAACTTATATAAGACATGCATTTTGGGAAGCAGACACACTGCAGACATGCATTGGGAACCAGCTTTTCTGCTTGTGCTGGAGTTTCCTTTGCTGACTGGCTAGCAGCAGTCGGCGGTGTAACTGAGCTTGGTCTACTTGTTGTCCTGCTCATGCTTCTCTGTTCCTGTCTGCTGGTCCTCTGGGTTCTTCTTGTTTTTGTGCTGGGCTGAGACAAAAGCCTTTTGTCAGCAGCATCACAAACACTGAAGAAAGCCATCAGGGTCCTGTGGAGGGAGTGGAATCAGCAGTGGGGTAAAGTTAGGAAGTGGATTGATACATATATATTTAACTTCTTCACAATTTTTCCTTCTCTGTTTTTCATAAATCATATGTGCTTTCCGTTCCCTTCCCCCATCCATTACTCCTCTTCAAATAAATGTTGTCCAACGTGTCTGTGAAGGTTCTCAGTCATCCAGGTCATAGTTAGACAACACTAACCAACGAAGATTTGACCTCAATCTTCGTTAGATAATGTTGTCTAAGACTATAGTTATTCTAGTCCGAGTCTTGAAGGCCTTAAGTCTGACCCTGCCATGGATAATTCATTTGGATTGGGTAGAAGCTTTGAATGTGATCCCTATGGTGGGTTACATCTCCTTTCTCTTTGTTTTCCAGTGCTCAGCAGGGTAAACCACTGTTGTTTGTGTCACTGCTTTGCCATTTAAGCAAGTGCATCATAAATAGACTGGAGGGGCGGCTGCCATAAGCAACATATTACATTAGGGAGTCAAACAAACATTATTGCTCTCTATTTATGTATGTGCATGTGTTGCTTCCAAATTAACATGTTAACACTTTCAATCAAAGACAATCATTACTCATTGCTGTTGGTAATTTGTTCTTCTTTTCTCGTAATGCTTTTTTAAAAAATGTTTTTAATGCACCAGACTGATTTCTGTGTCTGTGGTATGGAAAAAAAATACATGTGCTTACTTAGGGATGTACAAAGCTTAGTAGTTAATCCTCCTTTACCTGCAAGTAAATAGAAATATCAAAACTTAAGTTTCTGGATTATAATAAACAACATTTTGTTTGTGTTCTTTGGTTGTCACACTCTGATGGTCACACTGAAACTATGGATTTTCAGCAGTGTGAGGAAACCTGATGCAAGCCTTCTCATATGATGTTTTGCTTGTAATCACTCAACGGCATGATAATCATGTTTGATAGCATGCACTTGTGAGTACATGTGTGTCTGTGTGTATGTGTATGTCTGTATGTGTGTGTGTGTATTGAGGTCTCTACTACCCTCATTAAGTTAACTACGGATGACTTGCCAGGACTTGTCATGAACCTCTGTTTGTCCTGTGGTTCAAGACTCTGTGTGTTTGTGTGTGTGTGTGTGTGTGTGATGGGGGTTGGGGGCCTGTCAGTTTAATCCACTGTCAAAGAGAGAACAGAAGACTAGGAGTGCAAAACAGCCTGTCAGTCACGTGTTCTTTCTCTCTGAGTTAGAACCAGTGTTTGTCTCCTTGTGGAGGAGATCAGAGTTTCAGAGCAATACATAATGTTAGTTTCAGCTGCTTACATGTGGAAAAAATACACTCATTACCAAAAAAACATGCCGTGGAGGAAAACAAAATGTTAGAACTCAAAGTGTTTTCTGTTGGTGAGAGTTGTGAGCTGCAGCTTGTGCCCGAACAGCAGCTTTTTACTGCCAGCACATTATTTAGCAGAGTCAGGGTGCGCTCCCTTTCCAGGAGATAGTGACTCACATTGATACAACTGTCGCGTCTCTATGGAACCACATACCACGCATTGATTGGGCGTACATCAGCATAAACACGTTTCCCACTGAATATCGCATGATGTCTACTCACAAGAAGAACAGTTATAAGCAGTAAGGCCTGTTGTGCCTGTTTATTGATATACATAGAAATGTTTGTTTCTATGTTTGGTTTGCATGTGGTTGATGTACGGCTGTACATATGATGTCAAATGTCAATTAAAACATCAGAGAAGTTGTTTTGTCTGTCTGTCTACTTGTAGTTTTGTTTGTCAGATGTAGTATATTAGCACAGGGACAGCTGATTTACAATGCTGATGATCACTGTGGTCATACTACAAAACAAAGACGCCAAGCTTGCTGATCCAGAGACTTGGTCTGTCTTAACCAATCACAGCTGGCAGGGGATTATCTAGGGAGCATGTGAAGACCTTGTGCTGGACTTCAGGTATCACTGACAGTTACCTGATTGATGGAACAAGTGTTGACAAGGTGTCTAAGTACTGGTCTCAGAAACAGTTGACAGTTGACAAGTTTTAAAGCACCGGAAAACATGCTTTCAAATGTTAAGTATTTCTTTACATTACATAACACATACATTACATAACATTAAATACTTTAATCAGTGATCAAAGATAAAGTTACAATTTATTCACCAGCACTGTGTGGGTGTGGTTAAATCAGAGTGGCATCTCCCTGGCAGCACAGGCAACACACTAAACTAAACTTTCAGATTCTGATTCTTACGATAGGCCCGAAGTCACTCCCTGTTTACTAAAGAGAGCACTTAAATTACTTTTAAGTATTTCATTAGACTATCCCAATTCTCAGTGTGAATTGTATGCGTAATGCAATTAAATGTATCAAACTGGAAAAAAAGGTAGTGTGCATGGCATGTGCATGAAAACTTTTTCCCACAATATTGCATTCATAGAAAATGAAAGTTATGCAACTCCGCGTCTTCCAGTAAAGACGTAAACTGATGAAAGTGTCTGAAATCTCAGTTTACTGCTCACTATAGAGTAAATTTTTAAATGTCTATTATAAAGGACAGTGGTCCCTGTCCTTTTTGGCTTGCAACCCCCTAAAGTTACCCCTTTGTATTTGTTGTAAGAGGATAACAAACAAATATATGTCATGAAAAATAACCAGTGTAGTTTTAACATATAATATTGCATTCATGTAGGATTTTATTTCTTGTAATAAGAGGCTGATTATGAAAATCGTTTTTTAGGGCTTTGGGGCAAAGCGAAGATGTTGAATTTTGTGGACAATCAAATTGTGCATTGAACTTCAGCACTGACTGAGTTTTATCTGGATATCTCTGGTTAGGTATCTCAATAAATAAATAAATATCTTCTGACCTGTGCTGAGTTCCAAGTAAAATATAGTGCAAATTAGCTTTCAAAAGGGTCCAGGGAGAAACAACATGAAGAGAAAAGAAGGTTTCTGACTTGCATAAAAATAAAATATAAAGGTTTCTGACATGCACATTTTATCAAAGGCACACACAGAGAAAATGACAAATATAAGTGGCTGTAATTTAACATGTAGATACTCAAAGAGCTCTGTGCTCTTCATTGCTTTGAAAAATTGTTGGTAATAATTCAGTATATGGAATGTTTCCCCTTCAGGGACCTATCGTGCACTGTGCTGTCATTTACAGTGGCATTTTTAAATGTCACATGTCCACAAGGCACAGGATGTGACTTGACAATGTGGTAAGTGCAGACAGATGCATGTTGTTTTTGCAGCACCAGACCACTTTGCATTTCCCGGCATTAGCAAATTATTAAGCTCTGACGGTTGATTTGTGGACTTTCTGTTGGGCATTTAGATAGAAAAGGGAAGTTTAAAGTTGCATGATGTGTGCTTTTTCTACTAGCTTTCCAGAGTGACATAATTCTGACGCCCTATGACAATCATTTGATGGACAGGTTTCAAAATAACTCAGTTACCACATAGCCACAGGAAACATTCCTTACTGTTATACAAGGACTTCATTTTTGACAACTGTTTCAAAGTCTACAGTATGGTCCCCCAGTTGCATCTAAACTCTCACAAAATAATATGTGTTGTGTCATCCCCCATGCTGTCATACAGCAACATGTGTGCTGTTACTGACGTCACCTTTCGATTCGAGTACTTACAGTAGGCTGGTTGTGCAAGTGAGATTTTATCTGAGGGTGAATAAAATGAAGAGAGAATAAACTAACATTTGTTGTATGTTTCATGTACACATAAATACATTTCACATTTACAAATTAAGAGAATAATCCTGCAACTTCATTAGCAGTTTACAGGATGCAGTAACATATACTTTTTAAAATGTCTGTCATTAGTTGAAAAGCTCTCTTAATTTCAGCTCTTAACACCATCTGCTTTTTTAGAAAGCAGACTATAAATTGCCCTGTGCAAAGAAATGGCTTAGTGGTTGTAACTATGCCTCTTGAACCTCACGTGTGCCTGCTGGCTCAGGAGGCTTCAGAGCCAAACAAACTTTGAAAGTTTCCCTTAAACTGTCACTTTAAACTGTGTTTGTTTAAACCCAAATAGGTTGTCTAAAAAGCATGTATTTCTGATAGTGTAACTGTCCACTCTCACTTAAAGAAAAATGTTTCATTCATCATAATTTTTTAGTATTTGTCGATGTGTAGCTTCTGCTTTGTAGCTACTCCCATTTTGTGGATAGAAAGGGGTGATGACTCTGAGATAAGAGAGCAGGAGGGAGAGGCAGAGACGTGCTGCAAGGCCACATCTCACATCCTGAATGCCAGTTTGCAATTTGTATAACCCATATATGTCTTGGGCTCCGGAGAAGGCATGAAGTAATTAGCAGGAGTAAAAACATGTCTAACCTCACGATGGACAGAAAAACAAAACATAAAATAGTTTCATTTTGTGTTTCCTCTAAATGATATTGCAGAATAGGTGCACTCGTGTAGGGCCAAATGTTCCTGTTTGTAACAACAATTGTTATTACAACTATTACTGTTTCACATATATAGCTTTTGACAAGGCTTGTTTGACATAAAGGTCTGATCTAGCTCTAGCTGTTCTGAATAAAACAGTTCTTCATTTAGAAGGTTTTAAGAAACAACACTGTATACTTTTGTAAATACGTTTGTACTGAAACTCAAAACACAACTTCCCTCAAGCATTAACATTTACTATGGTTTTGTTGTTTTTGTGTGTGCCTGTATGTGGGCGTGCACATGCATGTGTATGTGCTAAGATGGGTCAGAGGAAGTGTGTGTTTTGTCACATTGTGTTATTATGTGGCCGAGCAAACATGTTGACCAAACCTCTTCTTTTTAATGCGTAGGCAGGTTAAAGTAAATTTACAGTAGTAAGTGATGTGGGGAGATTTTTTTTGGGAGTTCATCCCTTTTTCTCACTAGATAAAATACAGAACTATTTTATTCCAAAGCAAGCACAAATCTAAATCTAAATTTGAGAGTACTGGAAAACTGAAAGGTCAGTCTCAGCTGTTTTTGCTGTCTTGCTCCCATTCAAATAACTTCTTCACTTAAAGTTTTTACTGCACATCTACCAACATTTGTGAATAATGATGAACAGCAGTTCACATATCAAAGAGGTTCTTTATAAATTCCTGTCTGCGTGTGGCTCATTGACATGGTATGAAACATGGTGTGGTTACCAACCAATCAACACCCATTGCTGATTTAACACAATACCTCTGAGGCTAACACCCTGTTTATTAGTGCTTCCCTTAATCCAGGTGGTGTAATGGGTTTACACTGAAATGCAAAAACAAAACTCAAGTGCAAGTGCTCTAACTTGTATTTCCCTGTGAGGGATTTCAGCCACAGGTATAAAAGATATGGTGAAAACAATAGGCGGGGCTGTGGAAATACTTTAGAGTTTCCTTGTTCTCTTTTGTGTTAAGGGGCTCACACACACACACACACACACACACACACACACACACACACACACACACACACACACACACACACACAGAAAGATAGTGAGAGAGAATGGATGAGTGAGTAGAGATAATTATGTCTCAAATAAAGTGCAGTTTCATTACCACTACACAACTGTAACAATACTACTGCAACTGTTTGCCAAGACTAATTTTTCTGCTAAAGGTCATACATCCTACCTCTGAGCTTGCGTGCAGAACTTGACTCAAAAGCTGGTAGTCTGCTGCCCTCTTGTGACGAACCGACAGAAAACATTTTATTTTTTATATTAATTATTTATTGAAAATTTTTCTATATACAAAAACATGGCATTGAGTTGTCGCATACTGCAGAAAGGATTAAGTGCGTATCAAAAGATAGGGAAAACCAAAATAGAAGAGGAAATTAAATAAAAAGAAAAAAGCTAGCGTTTTCTTTTCCAAATCATATTCTGCTATTATACTAAAAAGTCTCATTGCATTCTTTGTTTTCATAACGTTAAGGGCTTTTGTAAGGTAAAGAAAGCCATTATGATATACACAAAACTTAGGTTTCAATTGCAAAAACTTTGACTTGTGAATGTAAAATTTCCCAAGAATGATAATGTTATTAATCAGAAAGTTGTCTTTGTTGTTGTCTATGACACAAGCATAGATAATGTCCTTCAGAGAAAAGTTTGTGAGATGGCAAACCTTTGGGTAACTTCAGTCATGTATATCTAGCCATAACGATTCAGAATACATACAATGGAAAAATCAACGATCAGTAGTTTCAGTGTCATCAATTATTGGTTTCTATTCCAAAACGCTGTCGTACCAGGTCGCTGAATGGATTCACACCATTTAGAATTTTAAAATGGATTTCATTGGCTTTGGGAGATATAGGGAATTTTAGATATTTGGAACGTAACAAGTGAACAGTACATTTTGAGAATAATTTGGAAATTGAGTTTCTAAATGATAATTTAGAGTATGAGATGCTATCAATCAAATTTCTAATTGTTTTGTTAGGTATTTTTACCTCATTACAAACAACTCCTCCAACTAAAAGCAGAGGGAGACATGGAGTGACAGGAGTGGAATTCATTAACATACCCTTAATTAAGCACATAAAAGAGCTGGGGATAGCTTTAGTTATGGAGTTAAAAAGACTGCGATTGCCAGTTAGGTCATGTCTTAGAAGTTCTCATATGACATGAGGCAACCGTCACTGTTAACTAAATGGATTACAGACCAAAATACCTTAATTCATCCAGTCCTTGTATTACAGCGATCTGTTTTTGACCGTAATATATATATTATTCCATATTGGGGAGTTATGTGGGGCGAAGTTGTGATTATAAAAGAGTTTCAAACAGACACAAAACAAACAAAACTGACCTTGGATTTGTGTGTATACCCTGCCTGGTATGTTTTGGCTATCATGTGGATCAAGACACGTAGCACTCAGTATTGTAACATGACTGCTGACCATCTTCTCAAACCACTTCCTCTTCTGCCGTCAAAAGAAAAAAATATATACTCCACATTGTTTAATATACTTAATACCGTTCTTGATTTTATTTCACTTTTTGCCAAGTAAACTACTTGTAAATAAAAAACAATAATTAACACACGGTAGGTTAGAAAGGAAAATCAACAAAAAATAACATAAAGCATACTTCTGTTCAGCAACAGAATATCTATAGTATCAGGAATGTTTTTTGTCTTCACTGAAATGTTTTTAGCTTAAAAAGACTGCAATCAAAAGGAAATATGCTATGTTTTAAACTGTAGGGTATAACCTACAAAATTTTTTGTCAAAATTGCTATGTCAAATGTCCTGTACATTGTACACTATTGACAACATAGCCTACTGTATGTTTTCAACAATTTGCTCAAAATACATCAGGCTAACATAAAAAGAGGCACATTTTATAGACAGGCAAGGAAGCAAACTCTTGAGGCTTCCAACAAGGACCAAGGACTGACCAGGGATGTCACAATTCTGTCCTGAGCTGGTCTGGGTTATATTATTTTGGCCATGCCTTCTCTGTGTTTTGATTTTGTTTTTCTCTGTGTCTGGGTTCTGTCTTTATTATTTCATTCCTCCGCATTTTTAAGTTACTTCATATCTGTGTTATCTCATATCTTAGTTCCTAGTTTGTGTCTTTAGTTCTTAGTCCTGTACCTTAGTTCATGTCTTTAGTGTTTACTCCTGGTCTGTGTACTTCTGTGTTTTGCCCATGTCTGCTCTGAGTTTTGTTTTATCTTTGCTTTTGTCTGTGTTCCTTTTTAGTGTTCATTTGTGATCTGTTGGCTTGTGTCTGTTCCCTCAGTAATTCCTCTGCTTGCTTGTCCACTAATTACTTTGAGTTCCAGTTAATGTATGGTCTTGTGTTTTGCATCTGTGAGTGTCTCTCTGTTCCCCCCTGCTGTCTCTCTGCTCTGCTCTGCTTGTTCTTTGGATTTTGAATCACACACCTGTTTCTGGATTTTTCTGTTGGACAAACTTTGTTTTCTTGGACTGTTGTTTTTTGAATTCAGCCACTCTGTTTGTAAGTGTGCTCGCCTTTTGTTTAATTAAACTTTTGAACTATAATGTATAATACTTTGAACTATAATGTGTCCTGCATTTGGGTCCACCAACCTGCTTACCCTGCACCCACTGTGACAAGGGAAGGTTGTTATCAAGGTAATGGATAGGCTAATGCTTGAATTGTTAGTGCTCCAGGCTGTTGTAACGACAGTCATTGTGGTTGTTGAAGTCACGTAAGGCCAAGTCTGAACGACCGTTGTTGGCATTGCCACATGAGGCCAAATGTTTAATATCCTGGTAAGAAATGAAAGGACAGCATTTTAGGTGGGGAATAAGTGGTTGGCTCCTCCTCTGTTTAGCGATGGTCTCTTATGTTCTAAATGGCCTCTTTCAAATCATCCCTGTCCAAAATATGTACATGGATGGTCATCGAAAGAATGTCCCTTGACCTTCAAATGTGTTGACCCTTCTGTGTGGAACCACACATTACCCTCCCGAATATACAGGTCAGTCATTCCTCACTGCATTGGACAGAGGCTGATTCCCTGCAGTCAGAACTGAAGAAGCCCATCAAATTAGAGGCAAAACATCTTCAAGTACATTCAACCAGTGAAGTTGCTCTAGATTTTATGGATAAATATGACCTAGATGACTGAGAATCTTCAGACACCAACGACAGACCTGACACCATAGCAACGGAAACCTTTATAGACAACACTTCAACACTTGCAACAATAAATGTGGTTCTAAAGAAGTGATGGCTGTATAGACACCATTATTAATATTTTACATTTTATACTTCTACTTGTTCACACACACATGCAGTTTTTACTTGCAATGGAGAAGGCTAATAAAAAGGAAAGTATTCGTTTACTGTGCAAATCGAAAAATATATAAACAGGCCTAGGATAATATTTGAATAGTATATTGGAGAAGCCCATGGCTGGCTGATCACTGAGCAAAACTGGGTGTTTAGCTTAGTTAAATATCATGGCTCTGTTCCACCACAATTATAACATCACACATGCGGTTTCTTACTAGTAGTTAATAAAGCAACAATGTGTGAGTTAAAGCCCAGTTGAGGCAGCCTCTGTGCGACTGTTGCTGGGAGCTCCGGCCAATCAAAGCCGCAGCGCTCCCATACAAGTAGTTTGGGGGCTGGAGAAGCATGACATCATGCACAGCTCCGACCCTCTCAGCGAAAACAAAGAGTGAAACATCTTTATCTCACTATAGCAAATAACAGTCGACGAAACAAACGTCTTCACTGTGATTTTTCGCGGTCCTATCCATAGAATACACCGGGAGTCTGGCCTTGGTACCCCGGTGTACGCAGCGGAGTCTGGGAGGGGCATCCTTCCGTCCGTCCGTCCGGGCAATGGCGGATGGGGAGGCCGCCGTGTCTGTGGAGTGGGACAACGACGATGGGGGCTTAGCAGAATAACATCCCACATCTGCATCTGTATTTTCTCTGTTTAGCTTGGTATTCAGCTCTCGCCATGGATCCAGAGAAAACGCTGACATTCTGCCTCGGGCTGAAGGCTGACGAGGTAATGCAGTGCACAGCTTTCCTTTGATACAAACACTGCTGTCAACAGCTGGGCTTCATTCTGCAGAGCAACATGCTTCCCTTGCCTGTGTTGTTGACAAACAGTGGCCTCAACTTGTCCTGTACTCATCTGTCTTTTCATTTCTTTATCATGAGTCGTTGCGCCTTTTGACATATTTCTGGAGACGATGTGTGCATTTTTTGCACCACTGCAGCAAGTGTTTTGTGTGTCCAGTAAAGTCAAGACAGGTATGGGTTTTTGGTGGATTCTTTGTGGTCATTGGAAAGGTTGCCTGTGATGCTTTAGACAATGCATAAACATCTGATAATACGTTTTTAGATGTCTGGGACTTCTAATGCACAACAAAATGTCCGGAATATTATAGGGACATTTTTACAAATGTTTTAAAATTTACTGCAAGGTCACTGAACTGAAATTCTAAATTGAGTGAGCTACCACAGAAATACAGTCAACTTTCTCTTGGAATACTAAAGGAACGTCATACATTAAGTTATATATTATTGATTTCAGTAGTAGTTTGTGACTTGTTGACATGTGTTGCTAAAACTGCACATAGATTTTAATGGATTCCTTGCTTCAAGCAAAGTAGCTGGGAAAACCTAATGCACCAATTATTTAACTATAATTTTTGCACTTGTGTCTTTTTAATCACGCTTTCATAAATTAGAGTTAATTAGACCTTTTATTGCCAGACCATTATCGCCTTATACATCTAATTTACAATTGCTTGTCCAGTAGAGGAATACCATACTGCTGACGCTGGCGTTTCCTTGTTTCAAGTCTGTTGTTGTATGAATGTGTTTCGGCCTACACAGCTGCATTTATAATACCACATTGCAAACATATTGGTTTACATATAGAAACTTTCATTTATGTTCAGCCATTCATCATGACATGTAAAATAACATTGACCACAAGTCCCCTGATACTAAAAGGTGAAAGTCTTGTGGGGAGAATTAAACCATAATTAAGCACAGAATTTCTAAAGGAGGTTGAACCAGATTTACAATGTAAGTATACATCTTCATCAAGAAAGGAAAAAAGGACAGTGTGTAACTTGAGTTTTTTTCCCCCTAGTATATGTTGTTTAGGTTTAAGAGTGTGTCAATTTCTTGGCATTTGTGCTTGTGTGAAGAACTTGGTCTATGTCATCATATAAGATGTGTGTCTGTCTTGACATGATTTTTTTAATAGGCCTTGTCCTCAACATATCACATCTTAACCAATATTCATGTCAGTTTTATAATATAACATCACTGGTCATGGTCTTGTTGACTATATTACATAATGACACATTTTCTGCGTATGTTCTCACTTTACAGTTGCCAACTGAAGCACTAGCTGAAATATCTTTGACTCAGTGGTATTGTTGTGGCGGCTTACAGAATTTTGACTATTGCTTACATCCTGCAGGCTCACACAGTCAGCCTCCACTTCATTTTCTCTTCACTTGTTTATTTATGGGTTTTCAGGTGGAAGAGAGAGACTTGAACCTAGCCATCCATGACCCACAGTCAGACACACACAAAGTGACATGTCACAGGTGTCATGTCATCTAGAATGGATGTAGTGACGGTGTGTGTGTGTGTGTGTGTGTGTGCGCACGATGTTATGGAGCACTTTGGAACCCCAGAGGTGGAAATAATTTGTGGCTAGTCTGTGGTCTCTGGGGAAGTCTGCGTGTACTCAGTGCCATGTGGCTGGCTTACCACAGGAACTCAGCTTGACATCACTGACGCCAGTAAATTTCCCCTCTCGACTCTGACTTTCACAATGGTATAGAAGCTTACTTATTAACCACATGTGGTTATATTTGACAGTTGGATATGCAGCACGACTTATGTGTGGGGTATTGTTGCACAATATTTAGTGGTCTGCACAAATCAGAAACAAAAACAATTTGCACGATATCTTATTTATCTCGAAGTAATAACAGCCAAGTTGATGAAAAATAGCGAACACGAAATTGTCTATCTTGAAATCAGAATTTTGCCAGTTTTAGTCTACTTATTGTAGGCAAAGTTTTTGTCTGGCTCTTACAACATGATTTGATAAGTATTGATCAGCAATAGTATCTAGCCATACAATAGCATTGCCTGTGAAGATCATGTGTCCACGCCATATAGTGCTGCATGCAGCCTGATACATGGTTGTGTTTGATGTTTGGAGTTATCTCATGCTCTGACTGTATGTCCTTGGTTAGACATTGCTCTTATAATGTTTTGTTATGCAATATAAAATCTTTGCAAGCATCAGGTGTTGAATAAGTGTGTAGTATGTACAGATGTATATGGTATACTACAGTAAATATGAAGGTCTCTAGACTAACAAATAGCTACTATTTCCATTTGTACACCCTTGGGGCGGTGTGTGGTGTTAGCTGCTTGTTGAATTTTGGCTCACTGTCATTTTTCACTTTGTTTTAATTCTGAACATATAAATGGCTGTGTGGGTGCTGGCATGTACATACACACAATGCAGTCTAGGGCCAACATTGTTCCCAATCCAGAGCACATAACCAGCAGCCAGTTGTTAACAATGGAGGTCTCCTTTACATGGCTGCAGGTTGGGTGTGCAACAAGGCAGTGAGCCCCCAGTGACTCCACATTGTTGTTGACAGTGGCCCCACATCCTGCAGCACACACGCAGGCATTTTTTTCCTTTTACTCACAGAGGACCTGGATGACATTTGCAGAGGCGTGAGTGACACAGAGCATTTTAAATCTGCACCTTTACAGCATTTGGGTAGCATAAAAGCACATATAGTATTCATTTCCACTGCAGATAATATTTGGACACCAATCATTATAATCTCATTCACTAAAGGTGCCTATGTGCTAGGATCCATCCTCATACAGTAGGTAGGTAGGTCAGCCTGTATGATGGTTGTAGGTTTACCTGCTGAGATGTTACGCTTAAAATCTTATGAGGAAATTGATAGTCTTTTAAAATGACCAGGTGTTTCCTGTGTTTGTGACTGCTTTAGTGTTAGGATGCTTTGTCAATTAGCAGATCAACAGGAAAATAATTCATTTCAATAGCCGATTCATTAACAGATTCATTTATCAAGTAAAAATTTAAATGATTTCAGCTTCTCAAATGTTAGAACATAAAATAAGGACCTTTGGGTTTTAGTCTGTTGCTCAGACAAAAGAAGGAATTTGAACATGTCACCTTGGGCTTTAGAAATGCGTGATGGATGTTATTCTCTATTTTTCTGACATTTTGTAGACTAAACAGAAGAATTAACCAACAAAAAAAATAATCAGCAGAAAATCAGTAATGATGATTTGTAGTTTCAACCCTTGACTGTTTTAATTCACCACAATTTTAGAGAGGTACCTTTTGCATGCATGTGTGCATTTGAAAGATATGAGGAAAGAGAAAGGGAGAGAGCACAAAAGGTATTAAGAGCGTGTCTGGGAATTGGTGCCTTCTGTCTGCTATCTCAGCCCACAGAGGGGAAATAGGTTTTGTTAAGAACCCATTGACCTTTCCATCTCCTTGAACAGCAAGGAGTGTAGGCCAGTCTGCATCTTCAGACTGGAAAATAGGCCTATAGTGGCCTTTTTTCTGTCATGCTTGATTACTAGAATGACAACAGTGTAAAATGTTTCTTGTGAACCATGAGCCCAATCTTTTTTTTGTCATTGCCTTTTATATTGCATCATTACTCTCTCTCGCTGCTGCTCCATCTTAATCATTGTACCTCTTTGTCTTACCAGATGACCATGTCCCTGCAGGGGCTGGACGGGACAGAATCTGCTACGGTAGGTAGCTTGTCCTTCAACCACCACTAAACATTTCATACCGCTCGATAATACAAACCATTGTCCATTTGAGTAGAAAAGGCCTCCAAGCGTAACCACCGTGGTTGCTATGGCAATGCATAATTATTTGTTGGCACTTTTCAGTCTCATTTGTTGTAACTATGTATATAACAGATTTAGCAACCTTTCACTGCATTATTATTGCGTTTATGATTTTGCTGAAGTGCCTGAGCTCACCTCAACTTTTTATTAAGTGTCAAACATTTAACAGTTGTTGTGCACTTGTTTCTCTCCCTCACACTGGCTTGCTAATGATTAAGATGTAACTTTTAAAATTCAGTGGTCCTTTCATTTCTCATTTTAGGTGGCCATTTCTCAGAAGGAGGTTGACATGTGCACAGTAAATGGGGGGTGAAATTTAGAAATTTAACCTTAACCTGTAGCTGCCAACAAGCATGCTGTCATCTTATAAAATAATCAGTGCTTTTATAGTAACAACAATGTGTAATGTGAAAGCGGTCACTCATTACGAGGAACCCAGAGAGAATTATCACCTACTGTGAAGGATTTTAGCATCTTTCAGCTCATCGTTTTGATTTTATGGTCCACCACTTTACTGTTTTAGTACAGTTTCAGGCTCATATCTGCCTTGTTTATAGCTAAAGCAGGAAGCTTTGTTCAACAAAAATCTCTGATAAACCCACTGTACACTACCTGCACAGCACCAAACAGGAGACATACACATTTAAAAACTAGCTAGTGAACATAGGTGAGCATTTAACAGTTAAAGAGCCAGATATTCCCCTCAGGAGTTGGTGGAGGCCACTATTCATGGTTGTATGAAGGGGGATTGGAAGCCCTTTATACAATTATTTTCCCTATAGTGATATATGATGCTAGGGCTGTCCCCAACTAAGGATTTACATTGACGAATGCTGTGTTTTGTGCTCTAGTTTGTGAAGCATCATGGGGGTTCTGGTAGCTGACCTGTTGTCAGTTTATCATTGCCATTTATATCGTATCATTACTTTCTCTCTCGCTACTACTCCATCTTAACCATTGTAACTCTTTGTCTTACCAGATGACCATGTCCTTGCAAGGGCTGGACAGGACAGAATCTGCTACGGTAGGTAGCTCGACCTTTCAACCACCACTAAACATTTCATACCACTCGATAATACAAACCATTGTCCATTTGAGTAGAAAAGGCCTCCAAGCGTAACCACCGTGGTTGCTATGGCAATGCATACTTATTTGTTGGCATTTTTCAGTCTCATTTGTTGTAACTATGTATATAACAGATTTAGCAACCTTTCACTGCATTATTATTGCGTATATGTTTTTGCTGAAGTGCCTGAGCTCACCTCAACTTTTTATTAAGTGTCAGACATTTAACAGTTGTTGTGCACTTGTTTCTCTCCCTCACACTGGCTTGCTAATGATTAAGATTTAACTTTTAAAATTCAGAGGTCCTTTCATTTCTCATTTTATATGGCTGTTTCTCAGGAGGTTGACATGTGCACAGTAAATAGGTTGAAATTTAACCTTAACCTGTAGCTGCCAACAAGCATGCTGTCATCTTACAAAATCTTAAAGCTGCACTAATCAATGCTTATAGTAACAACAATGTGTAATGTGAAAGCGGTCACTCATAACAAGGAACCCAGAGAGAATTATTACCCACTGCGAAGCACTTTAGCATCTTTCAGCTCATCATTTTGATTTTATGGCCCACCACTTTACTGTTGCTCATATCAACCCTGTTTGTTCCCGCAGCAGGAAGCTTTGTTCAACAAAAGTCTTTGATAAACCAACTGTACACTACCTGCACAGCACCAAACAACAGACATGCACATTTAGAAACAAGCTAGTGAACATAGGTGAGCATTTAACAGTTAAAGAGCCAGATATTCACCCCATGAGTTGGTGGAGGCCACTATTCATGGTTGTATAAAGGGGTAGATTGGGAGCCCTTTATACAATTATTTTCACTATGGTGATATATGATGCTGTGTTTTGTGCTCTAGGTGGTGAAGCATCATGGGGGTTCCGGTAGCCGACCTATTGTCAGTTCCAAGTACTGTCCTGGGGTAAACAACAATCCGGGTTACCTGTGTGAAACAGGGCACTGCTGCGGAGAGACAGGCTGCTGTACCTACTATTACGAGCTCTGGTGTGAGTTCACTGACTGACTTTTTCTCCACTTTAGACAGTGACATGATGGTTAAGCCCTTTTTGGACTTAAACCCCTCTCCCTGCACGTTACCTTTCGCTGTTGTTATGTCATTTGTTCAATTTTAACTCAAAACTCAAACTAAACTCAACTAAAATACTGTCAAGGTCAAAGATTTAAGTAAACACTAGGAGGCACAACAGGCTATTTTAGGCTATCTAGTTTGATCTGATCGTTTGATCTTATAAAAATAACTGACATCTAAAGCTGCACATTTTTCTTCAGATCTGGTCAGATCACCAGATCACATAACATTGAGGCATTTACAAAAGTTAAGAGTCAAGTAATCTTTAAACCACAAACCACTGCATTCATGAGCTATCCTTGAATATGCCAACCGGAAGAGAATACATACTCACTGTAAAAAAAACAAAAACAGAACTAGCTTATTCTTTGCTGTAATGAATTACCTACTATACAAATTAATTAAATGAAACAATGCTAGAAAATAGGTCTAGAATCTTGCTGTATGTTTTGGAAAATGGACAGCAGTGATGTGAAACATTATTGTTGTTTTAATGGGATTAAATATCCTAAACCACCATTATTGTCGTCGTTGTAAAACAGTGTATGCCTCTATGAAACCTGTGTAGATGAGAGATGTAATTCTTATTACAGGACAAAACTCGATTGTTGGTTTTCATAATAAACTCTGGAGTCATGTTGGGTTAATTTCCTGTTGTCTGCAGGGTTCTGGCTGCTGTGGACGGTACTGATCCTCTTCAGCTGTTTCTGTGCTTACCGCCACCGCCGGGCCAAGCTGAGGATCCAACAGCAGCAGAGACAGAGGGAGATCAATCTGATCGCCTACAACGGAGCCTGCAACTACCCTTCTTCAATGTTGGACCTTAGTATGTTTGTTTATGTTGTTTCATTTTTGTGTAGATTTACTGTCAGGGGAGCTGCAGAGTCTAAGAATGCTTAAAATCATTTTTGGGTCTTCAATACAGTTAAAAATAGTGTTTTATATCTTAAAATTTTCCAGAACTTACAAATGATCTAGTTTCCTTAGTATGCTGTTCTTCTGAGGAAACACACTATATTCAGATCAGTGTTTCCCACAGATAGACTGTACATGGGCAGGCCGCTCAGATATATTAACCGCCCAGAGTATATCTGGCTGCCCATTTTAGCATTTGGCAAAGAAACACAGAGAGATGTTATCTGGTGAGTTACAAGACGCAGAAACACTATAAAAGCAATATAAAGCACGGTAAAGAAACAGTGAACACAACACTGCAGATGTCATTCGGTACCACATTGATATACACATACAGAGAGAGAGCAACATAAAGAGGTGGGGCAAGCTGATGCGTTTGCAGTAAGAGACCAGAGGTGAAGGTGTGTGCATGTGTCACAAGAGAACTAAAGGGAAAAACAAGGATAAAAAAAATACTAAATAATATTTAATGCTTACAGTTACACCATAGTATGGTCAATGCAATCTCCATCCATTAGAACAAAGTACAATGCAGAACAAAACAATGACAACACAAACATTAAATTAAAAATCTTGATTTATTTCAAAATCCATGCTGCAAAGAAAAGTTAAGAATATATTTATGTATTATAGTTCAGTTGCAACACTGACCCTATTTCTTTAATTGTCAATTAAAAGGTTCTAACTTTAACTGAATATAACTTGTGACTCTTTGTTTTGCCAGTTTTTTGTCCTGGCTTTTCGTGGTACATTTGCACTCACTCTGAAGGGCGCAATGCAAGCAACATAGCAGAGGACAATGTTGACAAATCCCATTTTTAAAAAAAAGATCAAAACCATTGTGTTTGCCCATCAACCAGTACTTAAAAAGATGGGCAGTGTGTGGCAGTGCAGTGGTGTGGCACAGGGTCTTTGAACAGAAGGTCTATAGCACATAGGACAGTCTTTATCAGGCTTTACTTGTTAGTATGTTGAATTCATTGTTAGTTTTGATCTTTTCATGTGATTTTATTTACAATAAAAAAATATAGAATACTATATTTCAATTTTATCCCCTAACAAGTCTGTAGCAGGCTCCACATCTGAGCTGATATGTAAAATTCCTTTTGTCACAGGCTTTCTGGCTTCCTTCAAGTTGCCCTCCTATGAGGAGGTGGCGGCGCAGCCCAGCACCCCTCCTCCACCTTACAGCTCCATATTTGCCCTGCAGGGAGGTGCCATGGGGGGTCCTAGCTCCTCTTACCCCCATCATCACCACCACCGTCACCCGTGCCCTCCCTATCTGGGCCCCGGCCCTGGTACCATTGGCCTGACTTCTTCCCAGAGCTCTGACAACTACACCAGCTGCTCCTGTGAGTCGTGCTCCCTCACCTCCCCCTCCAGCACCTCCTTCTCTGTCCAGGTGACGGACGAGACGTATGACAGCAGCCACATCTCTACACCCAGTGAAGCAGGGGGCGACTGTGCTGTCATGCCAAGGGTTGGAGCCTACTTCACACCAACACCTTCCCCGCCACCCCCATCACAAGTTCCGCCTGATGTTATACCCACGGTCACTCCAGATGTCATACCCGTTCAAAGACGGTCCTCTAACAGCAGTGAAAGAGTCTCACCTCCAGCTCCACCACTCACTCTTCCTTTACACTCTCATTCTTCACACGCTTCTCGCCTCCCACTTTCTCCCCTCATTCTGTTATCTTCCTTCCCTCCCGGTCAAGTTCGTCCTCTCGTCCTCTCAGACCCACTTGGAGCTGTGGCCATTCAGAAAGAGAAAGACGAAGAGGCCTCGCCTTGTGGTACAACCCCCAGACCCACTCCGTCTCCCCCTAAACAGGCTCTCTTCTCCTCAAATGTCACCCGTTGCAACAACAAAGAGGAGCAAAAGCGAGAAAAAGAAGAAGAGGAGGAGGAGGAAGAGGAGGAGGAAGATGACGACGAGGATCATTTCCGGCATCGACGGCTAACTGGTGACTCGGGCATCGAGGTATGTCGCTGCCACATGAAGAGAGGGGAGCAAGAGGAAGAGGAACTGCAGATGGGGCATTTTGGTAAAAGAGGGAGGGAGGCTGTGAAGGAAAGGGAGAGGGCAGACGTGCTGCATGACAGTGTGGACTGTTCCGCCCGAGCGAAGGCCGCTGTTCACTCACCACGGCTGGACGATGTCTCCTCATCCTCCAGTATCACCCAGAAGACAGGCGAGGCCATCATCCCTGTGGAGTCCTCGTAAGCAGGCAACCAGTGAGATGTAGTCAGATGAGTGGATAAAGAGAGATGTTGATGCTTGATGGCATCCAGATAGTTTAAGACTAGTAGGTAAAAAGTTGACTCACTGAAGAAAAGTCTTACTGTAATGGTTGCAAGCAGAGGGACATGATGAGTAATCCTCTTGTTTTCTCTGTTTTCTATTTCAAATGAGAGAAGCTGACGCCTCAACGTCCTATTTTGTAGTTAATTAATTTGTGGTTTGGCAGAAGGCATATCTTTTTCTCTAGTGATGTGAAAATGAATTGTTCTTTCTGTCTCAATGTCCCCACATGCTAACCAAATCCATTTTACTAATGGCTCGGTATCAACATCCCATCATCCCGCTGCCGTTTTCTTGCTAACATGCTATTTTACAAATGACATAAAATCCCTAATAGTCACTGGTTCCCAACCTGGGGATCAGGACCCCTCCAAGGGTTCACAAGATAAAATAAAGGGATCTTGTGACGATTAACAGTATAAGAAAGAAGAAGAACATTTTCCTATTAAATGAAGTATGCTAATTTTCTGATGACTCCTTAATCTTTTCTTTTTTTATATGAAATTATGGATAGTTTTACCTTAAAAATTAAACAATTCCTCAAGAAGCGAATATCATTCTTTGGTGGGACTGCTCACAACATCTTGACATGTGCAATGTATGAGAGGGTCACAATAAATTGTTCTTTCATTGTAAGGGATCACGCAGCAAAATGGTTGAGAACCATTGCCTGATCCCAGGCAGCTCAATCACCGTCTAAAAAAATGGAATGACGTCTTCTTGAATTGAAATATATACATGTTCTAGGAGTATATGAATTGAGATAACTGAACAATTAATTTTCAAAAGAGCAGCTTTAACAAATGGTGTCTGGATCATGTTATGTGATCTTAATTTATTTAATTCACTTTCTGACCATATGGTTGAACATATGGTTCATATGTGATCTTTCTTTTTGTGGGGTGAATTTTTAGGTTTCACCAGCCTACTTCCCCCTGTTTATCAGAGGAAATAATGAGAGAAGGCAACTATTATGACTGATTTAGCAAGTATGTGTTTTATACTTTGTCTTTTAGCTTGCTCCCTGAAGGAAAAGGGGATGCAAACATTAATTTTAAAATGTGTGTGTGTGGCAAAGCTTTACAATGGTATTATAATTATACTGTTTAATTAATTGACTGTTTGACTTTGGATTCAACGTGTTTGAACATGTTCCTGGTTGGCCGTCGCCATTTTTGTAAGGCAATGTAAATCTGATTCCTCCACCGACGGACTGTTGAGCTTTTACAAGGCAGAAACTTTTGGCCTGTTCTCATAACTGATAATGAATGTAGAAGGTTATGCATCACAACAAAAATATATATACTTAAATTGTTTACGGGGATCTTTTTATAGCATGATGCTTGACTGAAAATCTCTGGAAAAGTGTCCAAAACGGCATCAAGGCAGTACAGTCTGCCAGGTGTGCGCTTTGAGAAGACACTTTGAAATGAAGTGCCCATTGTAATGTCTGCCTGAGTCAAGCAATGCTTGGGAAATATCAGAATATATATCAGAGGTGTAAATATAGGAAGTGAGGGTTTAGAGTCAGAGTCAGAATAATGCATCTTTTATTATTGCTGTGGCTAAACTTGTAGTCACGTCTGAGGGTTGAACTGCTTTTCTCTAAATGAATTTTGGTTGAGCTGTTTTTTGTGTGTAAAATAATTTGTCAGTTGACATCTAGTTAGACAGATTCTGTCACAAGAGGTTAATCTCTTGACGCTCTCTACTTCTAGGATTGTGTCAATTGGATCCTGGTGTTAGTAGTGGGAATAGCACACATGTGCTCTCTTGTAATTAATTGTCAGTACATAATGTGCTGAAGCATAGAACAAGACATAGAAAGAAAGAATGTCTCAAATCACATTTTTGTACATGTTTGTCTTGCTTTAATTATTATGAGACTAATGTTAATTGCCTAGAGGGCACTTTGTTGTGTCCTTGGCTCCGTGCAAAGCCAACTTTATTGTCTATTGCCTGAAGGCAAAGCTTTCAACTCAACGTTTATCCTCTGAACATATCAATATAAAAGCCTTTTGGCTACTGTACATTTTTTGGCTAAATAATAGACACTTAGTTTGCTATTAGTTCTAGCTGTGTGTTTATGAATTTATATGGTGCCTAGATGAAAATAGACTTTCTGTTAGGCATTCTTTCGTTTGCTGCTATGTGAGTGTGTGTGTTTTCTGTAAATTGTGTATAGTCGTACATCAAATGGGCAAACATTTTCTATCAGTGCTTAGCAGTCTCTTTATAAAATATACACGGTACGTAGTACATGTGAGACTTGCAAAAATAGTATTTAGCAATAGTATTCACACTTTTTCCTCACTCTAGTTAATGCTGGTTGATAGGAAATGAACTGTTGTGAAAAAGACATTTTACCTCTTTATAACTAATCCGTGAGCTGTGCTGGGCAGAGGCCCTTGATTGTAAATAACACTTAACCCTGCACTTGAAATGCCTTTTACTTTAAGGTTTCTCCCAAGTGCAAACTCAGATTATCTGGTTTTACCTTAGCCCCAGTTTTTGCCTCTCATGCATTACCATATGTTGAGGTCACAGAGCTCAGCATGCCTGTTTCTGAAAAATAAATACCTGATGATCTTTGAAAAAACCCAAATGGACCACACAACACGTTGTTCTAGAGGTATTTTTGGATTCCTTAAAGACTCTTCTGACCATTTGAGGGGCGACGACATCGTCCTCTGTGTAATGTAAAAGATTTTTAAGCCATTTCCCAAGTTTCTGGTAGCTTGGAATAACATGTCCTTCCTCCATTTGTACCTTGTGAACCAAAATGCTATTTTTTTTAATTATGTTATATTTTTGATATTGATGTTCCTTTTTATTGTTTACATTTTCATACAAAATAATGCATTTATGTTACATCTTGTTTATGCAGAGGCCAAAGAGCTAAAGTTGCACATTCCAGATCTAATATTGAGTAGGAAAACATGAGTTGTGTGATTTTTGGGGGAAGTGAGTCCCATTATATTTTGTATTATGCATACTATGAAGATTTCTTAGCATCAATTTTTCATAAAATGGCTCAACAAAACCATAGAATTTCTGGTATGCAAATAATAAAAAGACTGGAATGGCTATTTTGATCTGTATAAATGTGCTAATTTTATCTCACAAGTCTGGAAAAGAAGGCAAGATTGATTATTTAATCATTATTTATTCTGATTTCTCCAGTATTATACAGCACATGGTCTGAAAATGTAATTATGGTAATCTTTGTGGTTTAGTTTGAAAATCTATATTCAGTTATTCTGAATCCGGTCTTTATGAATTTGGACTAACAAAATAAAAATTTAATATTTCATTCATATATTTTTCTTGTCCTGTACTAAACAATAGGAAATATACACAGGAAATACATTTGAAACATAAGGAAAAGATCGAAAACTTTTTTTAAATTATGCAGTGGGCTGAATATTTGTTTCTCTACACGAAAGGATAATGCTTGAGGATTTTGAAAGTGTTGTTTCATATTTCAAAGATTGTCAGTATTTTTTTCGGAAAACAACATGTTAAGCTCTGTAACTCATGCATGTAATGGTAACACACAAGAGGCCCGGACAGGGGCTAGTTTTACCCCAACTCTGATTTTACATTAAAGCCAAGCTAATCTGAGTTTAGTGTATATAGAACCAGTTTGATTTTCTTTTGCCTTGTCAGCAGCTAGTATGTACAGACAAATGCCCAAACTCTGCCCTCATTGCCACAGAAGGCCAAGGCCTGATATAAGACTGTTACCTCGCTGAGTTTTGACTGCAAAGGACTGTTTACTTCTCCTTATCAAGATAGTATTTACTCTATATTTGTACTGACTTTATTTTGTAATGCCAGTAATTGAAGAATTGAAAACACAACACAGAGCCCACATTGATACAGCTGAACTCGTTTGCCAGGAAAAACAAAACAAAACATCAAAAACCCTGCTGATTCAGGATAACCCAAGACTGTTTAAAGCAAAGTGTTCTCCTTTTACTCCTGCAGCTACGAGGCAGCAGGATTTATAGAAATATCTGTATGTGATTGTATGTGGAATAGTTCAGATTAATATTACTACAAAATGTGGTGTTCTTTGAGGGTATCCTTGTGCAATTCTACCTGCAGCTCTTTTCAGTGTGTCGTTCGCATGTGTGAGAGAGTTATTGTCAGCCGTGCTGTTGTGGTGTTACATCACTGTTGCTTATTATGAGGCCAAAGTTGATTGTTATTGGTATTTGTTAACATGATATTTGTCTATATAAATATCCAAACATTTTTATGTCATCATGAATATCAAGTTGATCTTGGTGTATAGTATAAAGGTTTGTGATGCATACTGCGATGTAAAAATCCAGACAATGAGATGCCCTCACATTTTTCAATATTTGTTTTGTTGCACAGATCCTGGTGCTTTTTCCAGAAGGTGGGGTTGTATTTAGGTTTCTTCCATTTGAGTTTTTTTTTCTTCATTAATGCTCATTGGGATTCTACCAAGTTGGACACAGACTGCGCTACTTTATTCAAAAACTGTGGATTTTGTGTCAAAATAAATGCTACTAAAAAGTGCTACTAAATACACGTGTGTACTTTTGTAAACATTATACACATCTATAGTTGTGTTGCCTGGTGTACACGCAATAGTCTGCTTTGAAATACAGCAAGTGCACAAATGTATTTAAACTGGGAATAAGCTAAAAAAAAACACCCACTCATGAGTAGCTGTCACTGTGACTCAGGATGAATCACCAGGATGTACTCAGTCTGAAAGCGTCTTCTTTTCAAGAGTAAACCACAAGAGAAATTGGTGTGAAATCTTTGTATCAGCAGTGAGAATCACAATATGCAATATGAGAAAATTGAAAATTGGTCTTTAGTTGTAATACTTGCTTGTATAATATCAACCAATGCCAAGACAAGACCTGTCCCCTCACTCGACTATGACAAACTTGATATGTTAATGTGTGCCAAGACTTTGTATTTTGAAGGAGATGAAAAGAGGAACCAGTAGTTCCTGTGGAGGGGTCAAAATAATCCAGCAAATAGTGTAAAAACGTGGATAGTGTGTCAACATTGAGGAGTGAGCGTTAAATAGTTTGCAGCCATTTGAGTCAAGAGATACATTACACTGCTGTTTCAGCACCATCTGGTGGTGTGAATTTGGATGATAAATATACTTTTAAGTTTTTTCATGTCTCCCTTGAAATTAATGCCATACAATGTTAGCCTTTATTAGTGACAATAGTGAGCTGACAGGAAATGAGGCAGAGAGATGGGGAGTGACTTGTAACAACATACAGAAACTACACTGAACAAAATTATAAAAGTAACACTTTTGTTTTTTGCCCCCATTCATCATGAGCTTAACTCAAAGATCTAAAACTTTCTCTATGTACACAAAATGCCTGTTTCTCTCATATATTGTTTAAAAATATGTCAAAATCTGTGTTAGTGAGCACAAGATAGTCCATCTACCTCACAGGTGTGACATGTCAAGATGCCAAACAGACAGCATGGGTATTGCACAGGTGTGCCTTAGGGTGGCCACAATAAAAGGCCACTTGAAAATGTGCAGTTACATCACACAGGACACTGCTACAGATGTTTTGAGGGAGCATGCAATTGGCATGCTGACTGCAGGAATGTCCACCAGAGCTGTCCGTGATTTGAATGTTCATTTCTCTACCATAAGCCATCTCCAAAGGCGTTTCAGAGAACTTGGCATTACATCCAACCGGCCTCACAACCGCAGACATCACACCAGCCCAGGGCATCCATACCTAGCATCTTCACCTCAAAGATCATCTGAGACCAACCACCCGGATAGCTTCTGCAACAAAGAATTTTTGCACAAACCGTCAGGAACTGTCTCAGGGAAGACGGTTGCTGCATCCTCAGGACTACTTTGCACAGCCATTGAAGACGAGGGCACCAACATTCTACAGGCCGCAATCAACAACCTGATCAACTCTATGCGAAGGAGATGTGTTGCACTGCGTGAGGCAAATGGTGGTCACACCAGATGCTGACTGGTTTGAGTTTGAGACAAGAGTTCAGAATTTCAGCTCTCATTTTGTGGTATTCACATCTCGATGTATTAAACAACTCAGGACATACCACCCTTTGTTTGAACCCACCCATTTTCTAAGTGAGCAAAACTATTGGTACATGTGACTGACAGATGTTTCTTGTTGCGCAGGTGTTACCTTGTTAAAGAGGATAAACCAACATGAAGACCAGAGAGCCGTCTATGGGAAAAAAGCAAGCCATTGTCAAGCTGAGAAAAGAAGGAAAATGGACCAGAGCCATTGGGCGAACATTGGGCATAGCAAGCACAACAATTTGGAATGTCCTGAAAAAGATAGAAGCTACTGGTGAACAGGTCAGCAAAGGAAAACAACAGTAGTTGATGACAGAAATATCGTAAGACATGTGAAGAAAACCCCCAAAACATCAGTAAGTAACATCACCAACGACCTCCGCAGTGCAGGGGTGAAGGTATCACAATCCACTGTTCGAAGAATACTCAGAGAGCAGAAATATAGAGGCCACAGCACAAGATGTAAACCACTGATCAGCAGTAAGAATCCGAAGACCAGATTGAACTTTGCAAAGAAGTACAGAGATGCGGCACAAAAGTTCTTAAACACAATCTTATGGACTGATGAGACCAAGAATCTCTACCAAAGTGATGGAAAGGCTGAAGTGTGGAGAAAGCAAGGAACTGCTTATGATCCGAAGCATACAAGCTGATCTGTGAAGCTTAGTGGAGGTAATGTCATGGCTGCTTCTGGAACAGGCTCATTAATATTTATTGATGATGTAACTGATGATGGTTGCACCAGAATGAA
>JAPMOB010208574.1:0-11217 GCA_029875015.1 Lepomis gibbosus
TCTATTTAGGTTAGTATAGCTTTCTTAGGCCGACTACAGAGACTGTAGTCATGTTCCGTCCCACCTTTTGCGATGTGGGTCCAAAAGGTGAGTTTCCAGCAGCCTGAATGTTCAGATTCAGTCTTTCAAACACTGTTTGAGCTCATTTTATGGCATGAAGGTATTTTTCCGTTTCACTGCTTTATGAAGTTAATTTAGAACAATGTTTGGAACACTTTTGAGTGTGTTAAATAAATTAATCTCATTTTTGAAGTNNNNACAAGTTTTTTAAAGTGAGGGAGAACGGCCGAGTCTTTTAATGTGGAAACGCCGACACACAGCCGAGCTGAAAGAATAAGGCTTTTTATCAACACATTATTATAGACTACGCCTGTTCATTTAGACATTCACACTGTCACCTCTTTTATGTGAACACACTCCCGGTTGGATCGGGAAACCCTGGGTTAATGTACCGAGTTGATAACCAGCTTCGTGTTGCAGCTTATCCCGATCGCGGTTGTTAGTGTTAGTGAAGCCAGATAACGAAAACATATCCTGGGTTTGTTGAACTCGCTTCTTGGTGCAGGCCAGGTATGTGTGTGTGTGTGTAGCTTAATTTGTAATATTATTTTAAATAATTTATTTATACCACAATACCTTTATTTTTTAAAATACAGCAAGAAAGTGTCAGACACTCAGTGCCTGAAGTAAAAAAAAATAGTTAGAGCCAGCTGACAGTTAAAAGAAAATCTCCGATGACCGGCAGAGAGAGAGAGAGAGAGAGAGAGAGGGAGAGAGAGAGAGAGCACACACAGTCAACTAAAGTATTTTTTTTCAATCGAGCACAGATATTGACTCATATTACTCCGGATACTCGTTTCAGCCGAGTATCCGGCTCAACCCTAGTATTTGGTATATACTTTGTGTTAGCACCTTATTTTGAAAACCAGATGTAGTCATATGTGTAGGCCTATCCTCACATTAAAGTCAGTTGCAATTTTTAAGTCTTCATCATTAACCACTTAGGAGAGCATAATTGACAATGTTTAACTATATGAACCACGAATGTAGACAGCGTCTATCTGAGCCATAGAAATAATGCCTTGACAATCAGACGAATAACATATACGTTGTAGTTAACTTCTGAATCGCTAAAATATTACATTAAACGGTGATACAGGGGTCTGGAAACAGGCTTGAAACCCTAATCTTAACGTTATCATTCTTATGATCGGGTTATGCACACTAACTACACACTTAAATTTAATTTAATTTAATTAATTAGGATCCCAATTAGCTGTAGCCAAAGCAGCAGCTATGAATAGCACTACCAATGATCATGCTGATTCATACCGAAAGCTTCGATGTAATTTACCATTTAAAGGGACCTAAAGCTCCGTATTGTTACAGACAACACTAACTAAACTAATCTTAATGAAACACTTTTCTCTATTGTGCTCATAACCTGTATGTACTATTACTACTCTGCCACTAGTACCTGTTCTTGCCCCCGCCAGTAATCCTGACCTGTATAGATCCCTTGATGCATCAAAAAACTTGAAATTGACTGCTGTGAGCTGTAAATTAGATCAGTTGCTCACAGCAATCTACTGTATTATAGAAAAACAGTACTGTGATTTCTACAGTAACGTTACATTATTGGTTACTGTGATTTTCTACAGGACATGTTTAGCATCTGCAAGTTGATCAACTATAAATGAATGAATGAATAATTTGATCCTATAATTGCTATGAAGTGTAACTGGAATTTTAGAATGCAATGCCAATTGACGTATCATATTGTTTAGGTAAAAAGGACCTGTTGGTTTACCACCTCTTATGTCAGTTGTGCATTTTGGTCATGCATGTATCATTTGTAAGTCAATCAAGGCCCCCGCCACATATCATGTTATTTTCTAGATTGATGCAAATAGGACATTTCTTTTTTTACAATTTTTTTTTTTCCTGAAGAACCTTGTGTCCCCCTGTGAAATTCTCCAGTCAAGTTTATTAGGAGATTCATTGTATCTTTAGAAACATGACACCAGGCATGTTTTAATCATGAGTCAAAGTGCAATATTTGCAATAAGCACAATTGTACATAATTTGCACATTTCAGGAGTAGATCATCAATGGCATTTTAGAACACATTTTGGGAAAGTTATACACAATTACATTGGGTTCATGTACAATTACAACTTAAACAAGTTTATTGCTGCCATATTGCATAAAAGATTTAAAGTGAGAAAGTGAACTACATATTTAGGTAGAACAGACCTATCAATTAATTAATCATAAGACTATCTCTCTAATATGTAGCAATATTAATAAATTAAAGATTATTATTATTATTATCAATGTAATTTTAAAAGTTAGATTTTATGTAAAGAAACTTTAAGCTTAATGACAAAGCTTTTAGTAATCCCACTTATTCACTTAATCATCTTGAATTTACACAGAAGAGTTTCCCTCTATCTCTCAAGTTATATTTTCAATTAACTGGTCTTATATATTGGACTCTTAGCAGGAAATGCAAGTTTTACCAGCAGATTATGTGATATTATAATGTTGTAAGTCTTGTAATTGATCCTATACATACCCTGCAATTGAAGCTGTATAGCTGAGGTATTGAATTAAGTTATGAGTATCCCCACTATGTGGGTCAAAGCTGCATGACAAATGATCACATGCAGGTTGAGGCCTAGCCTGCCACTTGTTTGAAACACTATGTACAGAACAACATATAAAAAGTCCTGCTTTACTTCTACGCTAATGCATATCGACATTTAGCATTTATATTCCTGTAAAATCACTACATACACAATCATGTCACATCTGTTGTTTGCCTCTTGCTTAGAATTGTGAGTTGTGGAGGAGTGTCCGCAGTAAGTTGGGTTGAGGCGGTCAGTTGAAGGCTGGGTTGCGAACTCCAGACAGGGTGCTGACAGGAGCGCTCTTGCCTTTGAGGAGGGTGAGGGAGAAGATAAAGAAGCAAGCGCTCATGACGCCCAGGATGATCATGCCTGAGATGAGCGCACTTGTTACTGTGTTTATCTGAAACACTGGAGCTTTCAGATGGGCTGGAGCAGGACATACACAAGCAAACAATCAGATGTGTTCATATTTCAACCACCTATCAATAATTCAATATCAGTATCAAGATATATAACATAGTGTAGATGTGTATATGAGTCTGAGACTAAGACTTACATTTTATTTGAAAGGCTTTCACTTTGCAATGGCTTTCATATAATTAAAGGCAATACCACATTAAATGTGTCATTTCACACTACAGAGTAAATGTGAGGGCTTACCCAGCTGAGAGTTGTTGGTTGGTGTTTCATCTGTGAAAAAAATTAAAAGGCTTTTAAGGGAAACAGCAATACATTGTAATCAGTATACTTGTTTTTTTTCTTGTACAGGACATGAGTCAACTACCAACAGTATGACTTCAGGCATTCTCTGATTATGTAGGTCGCCCAGATAAGTTCCCATCATCAGTCATCATCCCAGTGTCAGACCTCGAGTTTGACACACTTTTTTTTACATTCTATCTGTTTAAATAGTTTGTGGAGCAGTTACAAATCACAGCAAAGAAGAAGAATGTGACGGTTTGAAAGAATGGAAAGAGACATATAATGTTTCAGGTGGGAAGAAAAGGCTCTTCCTCAGAAACAGGATGCTAAGGAAAAGGAATAACAGAGGAAGAGGAGTGTTATTGTACCGCTCCGAGTGATGATAGGCCCGGCAGTCAGGACAGCATTCCCAGAGGCAACGTTTGATTCCGTTCCCTCTGAGACATCTCTCTTTTTCCTGCTGCCACAGATCTATGAAAAATAGAGAGGTATGGTAGCAGAATGAAATGAGTTCCACTTTGTCATCATCAAGTATTCAGGAGACACACTGGATGTCCCATTAATGTTGCCTTTTTACAATTTATAAACTGTATTTTTGCGCTTTTCTAGGGTACATTATAATTTGAGATACGATGTCTATTTTGATTTTAACACTATAGTACAACACTATAATTTCTTATTCTCCATTTGACTACTATTAATGATTTATAATTTAAAATAATGGAAGCAGAATGAGGAAACAGAACCGTGTGAGAGCAGCCAATACTGTCTGAAGGAAGGGACATTGCCTGATTACCTGTTATGTCATGAAGCTGCTCTGGCCTGACCACTATCAAAGGCCCCAAAAAAGGATTGAAAAGCAGGAAATCAGACAGTCAACCTAGCCTTGTGGAATATACATGACCTGCTCTGTACATCTGACAAACATATAAGCTTTTAAACATTTTTCTTTATGATCCAAGTGACTGTGTGTTTTTGGTTTAAGTTGAGTTTGTTTTTTGGCAATAATGTCAATTTATGTTGCGAAAAATTACCATCAAATATAATTGTGTGATGATATATGGGTAGCCTGGTATTCTGTCTTAGTAACTGATTTGTATGGGGTGGTGACGGAGCAGTGGATAAGACACATGCCTTTGGTGTGAGAGACCTGGGTTTGAATCAGCTGTGAGACACCAGTGTGTCCCTGAGCAAGGCACGTAACCTCTAGTTGCTCCAGAGGCATGGGACCTCTGACATATATAGCAATTCTAAGTCACTTCGGATAAAAGTGTCAGCTGAATGTAAATGAATGTATGGTTATAGGTGGTGGAAGAAGTTTTCAGACCCTCTATATAAGTACCAATTCAATAATGTAGAAAACTCAAGTACCTCAAAATTAAACTAAAGAGCTTTAGTTGAGTAATTGTACGTCCACCACTGATTGTATGTATGAGCTGAGCAGGTGAATCCAGGTGAAACTTGGAGTCTCTTCGTTGCATCACTCATGAAATTAATCAGTGTAGAAAGGTTTAAAGTATTTCTCCTAATATTTTGTCATGTTATGTGTAAAAGTACAATTTGTTAGCCTCACTGGCATGAGCATTGGACAGTCATCTGCTCGACACAGCTTGGTGACACAGTGAAGGAAGACGGTGGACATCTTCTGGTTCTTGTGCTTTACAAAGCGGAATACTTCAAAGGCAAAGCGGCCCATTTGGCTCTTCCCATTTTCAAAGACGGTGGTCTGGGGGTCTTTTTCACAGCTGTCTCAAGGAGGGAAAATTAGAAAGTATTATTAGAAAGGATAGCAAGAGAAACTGAAGACAATCATGGATCTGCTTTCAAATTTGAGTTACCTAAAGAAAAGATCATAGCGGAGGTCATCATTAGGGTTTCCAGAGGGTGTGGTGTAACAGTAGTCCATTAGAATGTTCCATCTATTTAACATTAAGGATTAGTAAGTTCAGATTTCAGGGACTGAAATGCAAATGGGGTCATGTAGATGTAAAGGGCTACTCATACACTTTGGTGGCACATTACTTCCCTTTCCTGGTAGATAAAGAGAAGATTGCAACCAAATGGTCTTTGTCTTTTCAATAACTAGAACTATTATATGACATTACAACCCTGTCTCCTTAAAATTAAAAAAGTATACTACTAATTTGTTTTCCCAGTAATATTTTGCAGGGACATTTAATTGCTGCCTGGATTATGTTCTCGGGTAATGTTTTCCTAATATAGGAAGCATTACATTTATATACCTCTAGTGAGTTACAGGGAAATGGTCAGGCTAGTGGCCGTGCAAAGTGCAGGACTATGACACCAGAGACTGTTCACATTTTGAATCCTGCTTGTTATTAGGTTTAAGCATTTTAATTAAGGTTTGGAAAGATGGTGGTTTTGGTTAAATGTTAATGATGTATGTGCAACATTTGACACTAGAATGATGTTTTCACATTCGTCTGCTGAGGACAGAACGTTTATCTGTTATTTTTGTAAAGTTTGGAAGCCAACTGGGGTTCAGTATCAGTATCATTTTGTGATGTAATCGCAACTATTAACACAAATTCAACAAATCCCAGTGAATTAAGCACAACTTGCAATTTTGACCAATCACCTCAACTTTTCTGCAAATTTGACCTATCATCACAGTCCTGCACAACGTTGTCATACATCAGCTTGTCATTGCGGCAGACATGTGTGATACCACATTTGGCGTCAAAAAAAAAAAGCTGTGAAAAAGAGTATCGACCTTCTTTACCAAAGCGGCGGGTAAACTGTTTTGCAAAACATGCAGTATTGTGGTCAAACATAAAGGAAATCGTGATTGACACACAGTGGCAGAAACACATGGAGGACGTCGGATGATACGGTTAATCATCACTTCCGGTGTCCCCTTTGTTGCACTACATAGCACTAAGCACTACAACTACAACTGAACATGTAGATGTGTTCGGGCCGGGACTCTTATCAAATGTGTACAATTTGGTACAGATGTGATCATGTACAATCAAGTTACAACAACTTTCTGTGTCATGGCAAAGAGTTTGAAGAACTTTGCCGCCATGCCACTGCCACGCCGTTAACTGCAAACTCACAAGTTTTACAACATGGCTTCATCAATGCGTTATGGCTTTTCTGGGACAGTTTTGAAGTTGATATGTCCATTCTGCTAGGAGTAGTACATTACCACATAAATAGTGTCAATAGTGTAAATAGAGTTTGTTAAAGTACAGAGTGTGTAAATCGCCAAAAATGACAATTAAATCCAAAATGGCCAATTTCCTGTTGCTTTTAGGCAATGTACGTCTGGACATGATACCCACCGAGATTTCGTACATGTAGGTGAAACCTTGTCCGGGGGCTGCTCCGTAGGAGGTGCTAGTGAGCCATTTTGCCACGCCCATGCACAAAACCCATGAAATACAAAATTGTTCACCTTGCATAACTTATGTGCAAAGTTTGGTGAGTTTTCAAGTATGTTTAGGTCCCCAACATTGAGGTTACTTTGCAGAAAAAAAAAAATCCCTACAGTTTCAATAGGGACCTTGCATGGTTTGTGCCCGGGCCCTAATTAAAGATACAAGCAGCGTTGGGCGGGCCCTTGCACGTGTAGTGCGCCGAGATGTGATGCGGACGCGTTGCAGATTCTGGAGCCCTACCCGTGTGGCTGTGAATTTTCTATGCGCTTGGGACGCTGCAAGAAGGTGTTAATCATCACTTCCTGTGTCCACTTTGGGGCGCTACATTGTACTTCACACTACGCATATAACTGAACATGTAGCTGTGTTTGGGGCGGGACTGTTACAAAGCACGTAAACACTGTACACTGAAGTTACAACAACTTATTTTTTTCTTTTTTTGCAACATATTTTTATTAAAAACTGAATCAAGTTACATAAAATAGGCAACTTTTATACAACTTCCTCTTTCAGGGTGAATCATCAATTTTGGATGCCACACCACGGGCATGCCATTTCACGAAAACTCACTGTTTGTACAGCTTTTAATTGTCAGTGGGATGACACTAGACAGCGAAAATCGGAAGTCGATCGGACTTGATCCCCAGGAGAAGTTCGTTCAAGTACGGAGTTTGTAAATCATCCAAAACTAACCACAAATTCCAAAATGGCCAACTTCCTGTTGGGTTTAGGGCATCGCTCCAAGAGGGTTTTGGTACGCCATTCACTTTGAGTGAATATTGGCATATGGATGTGTTCAGAGCAGGACTATAGTTATACTTATCAAATTTGGTGCAGATGTGATTACTTGCACTGAAGTTCTAACAATTCCTGTTTCATGGCGAATCATCGATTTTTGACAGCACGCCACGGGCAAACTGGTCAACTGGTAATAACTATTTGAATAACGTTTATTTGTCAATGGGTTTTGTTTGCACAGCAAAAATTTGAAGTTGATCGGACTAAATCCCTAGGAGGCATTTGTTAAAGTAAGTAAGTAAAATTAATTTTTATGGCACTTTTCACAGCTAAAATCACAAGGTGCTTCACAATAAAACAACAAAATACAGCTCTAGCTAAACACCAGTAGCACATAGACATATGGCAGACAACTTTAAAACCAACCCTGATGTTTAGCTAAACGCCTGTTTGAATAACAGAGTGTTCAGCTGCTTTTTAAAAGAAACTCAGTTTAAGGTACGTAACGAAGTGGAGAGTGCATTCTACAACCTGGGTACAGCAACTTGGTCTCCCTCTGGTCTTAAAGTGGGTATGGGGAACAGCCTCTGACATACTGACCTTAGGTTACGGGAGGGACTATGTTGCTGTACAAAGAGTACAAAGAGTCTAAATCGGCCAAAATGACCATTAAACAAAAAATGGCCGACTTCCGTTTGGGTGTCGGGGATCACTCCAAGAGGCTTTTTTGTACGTCTGGACAAGATACACGTACCACAGAAATACACGTAGGTAAAACTTTGTCCTTGCACGGCTTGCGCTCGGGCCCTAAAGACAAACATATCTACCATACAGTTTTTTCACTTAACCTCAAAATGTCTATGCAAGTTTTTAGAAAAGCTGCTGTGAAATCAGGGATTTTAGACCGCATCAATCCCAAAGAAGGTCTGAGAAAGCCTGGAGGGACTTCAGTATGCAGTAGTGGATCTTAAACCAAGACCAAAAACTCCCCCTAACTTTAAACCTAGGGTTGGAAAGTTTGGAGAAACTAGCAAGAGACAGCTAGATTTTGAAAGTATCCAACTGAAAAAATCCCACCCCTCCCTCCAAAACCACTCCATAGAAACACATTTTCACACTCAACTAGAATAGGCATTTCCTAAGGGAAATGCATGAGAGCTGCCAGCCGCCATTGTAGCTGCTACTGCATCAGCAATTTTTCAAATCCTGTACCTAGAGGTAAAGAATATATCATATGCCAAAGACTTGCTCAACGAACATTTCTGATAAGGTTTGCTCCATTTGGTTAAAATGCCTTGGACAAGATTTGATCCCTCAATCTATGGATCTGCAGACCTTAAACCCACTGGACTATTAAAACATACTGTCATTGAAATGCTTTTAACTTTCTTCCTTGATCAGATGTGTTTAATTGAAATGAAATGACATCATCACACACCACTGTCTTACTTGTAAATTTAATTTCTGATGTCTAGTGCTCTGTTGCAGAGTAAAATGAAGACACAGCAAGCAACTAATCTGATGAAAGACTTCCATGATTGCATTTAGAAAGACAAACAATATAGAAACTTTAAAACAACCTCTGCAATTCAGTGCAAACTGAATATGCTGTCGGCATCATTAAGTTCAAACACCATATAGCTGTGTAAAGTTGTAGTCAATTAACACTGTGTGCAGTAGAAATTGAACTCGTGTGGCACCGTAAGTACTGCTTTGCAGACAGACACTCTACCAACTGAACTGACCACACTTCCTATAATGTTCACAATTTGATGTTTTGTTGACTGAAAAGTGTATTTCAACAGTAATACAGTAATACAGAAATAGCTGAGGATAAAAATATACATCACGTGAGGAGAGCTCAGCCTGCAGTTAGCACAGGAGTCAATCAGACCATGAGTGTGGGTTACGTATCAATTTAGATTTAAATACAAAAAACTAAACCTCCATTGAGGAAAATGTTTGCTAGTTAGTTTGAGAAAAAAAGGCTTGAGGCCACATTTAGATTCTTATGATTATGTGCTTATGGAAATGAATCTGTATGACTAGACACGTGACATACTGATGAAATCTCTAAAAGCTGTTAACTCGTCACTTTGGAAGTAAATATCTCTAAATTAAATAATTTTTGCAAACGCCAGGTACAACTTGGAAAGATCACCATCTTTTCAGTAATTGTCTGTAGCTGCACATATGCCGTAGTAGTAAACTTTCAAAGTCGAGTAGGTTGGAAAAAGTTTCTAATCGTATATACCCATTCTTTTAAAGTCCATAGAAATATTAATATAACATCAACCATTACAGATATCAGCAATAAAAGTAATAGCACATATCTCATGAAAAAGATGTACAATTGAAGTTGAAACAAGATTTGTAGGGCCAACGGTACAGGAGGAGAGAGATGCCAAAAACGGCATATATATTTTAAACATGTAGAAAAAGTGTGAGAGCTGCAGCTCTCTGTTGGATAGGGATGGTTAAGGTTAGGGTTAGGGTGCAGTCAGGGTTAGGGTTAGCCAATCAGAGGAGAGGAGAGGAGTGGTTAAAGTAAAGCTTGTGTTCGTCAAATAAGAGTTGTCGAAAATCTGTCAGGAAAAAGAATAACGTTAGGTCGGTAGGCAGGTAGGCAAGCCAATCATTTCATTTGGTCCAAATCAATTTATGTTAATTACGATTATTTTATCATTCAATATTCAGCGCTTATTAAAAATGAATTGAATCATTCTGCTAATTGAAAACATAATGTAATAACCATAATAACATGTATTTGTTGTTTAAATCTGTGGTATGTATACATCATTTCAAAGAGACAGGATTGGACATTGGGCTAGACTGACTTATTATATCACTGGTAACTAAGGAGGTAAGGTCAACAACAAATCTAACTCCCCACAAAACATGTATAGTTCTTTTGTTCACACCCTCCCTTCCGGCAAAGTCCCTTCTCCACCCTCCATCAGCAAAAAAGACAAGATCAGATGACCACAAGACAAAGACTTCACATAGTCAAGTCACAGTCATGTTAAAACCAAATGGGAAGATATCTGTCTGCCTGAAGCAAGAGGAATATTTAGAAGCAATAAAAAAAGTCAAAATCCAGTCCAATTAATTACATTATTTCAAGCCCACATGGGGAGGAGAGGAGGGCATTAATATCCAGAGAAAGCAACATTCAAAAACTAGTCAGGAAATACATGTTTAGTTCATGAAAGCTCTCTGACATAGTTGAGACTGACAGAAAAGACCAGCAGTGATTTTCATAATTTGTGAGTATCAAGACACTTCCTACTAGAATACTACTTCCTACTAGAATTCCTACTCTGGGTAACAAAATGACAAATGAGTTAACAATCTAGTCCTTCCTAAGTCAGATTTCAAGTCTGGCTGATTTCTCATAGAAACAGTAATTCTTAAACATCATATATAAGAAATTAGGAACATCTTTCTTTCTCTTCTGAAAAGTGATGTGGCATCACATCAATAGAGACAAGGTCAAATAATAACTTTATTTTCAGACTAATGTGTTTCAGCTTGTGTCAGGGTCATCAGAGTTGTCCAAATAAAGTTGTTCTTCATATTACAAGTAGGGACAGGGATGGTTAATTTTTTATTAATATTGATACCATTATTGAGACTGCTTAATGATACGAGTCTTTATTGATGCCACTACTGAGACAAGTCTATTATTTGGCGACAGTTATTGGTAAGACAAGATCCAGCAATCGAACGCACTGCAACTG
>JAPMOB010208578.1:0-13162 GCA_029875015.1 Lepomis gibbosus
CCCACCACCAATGCCCAGAGCAAACATTAGGGAAGAGAAAACAGTGCCAAGTGGAAACGGGTGACATTTGAATTGAATACCTCAATAATGGATGCAATCTCCCTTTAACCTCCATTTAGCTGGCAGAGCCATAACGGCACAAAATCAAGACAGGATCCCTCAGGTCAATGGAAACAGAGGACGTTGGTTAATGATGCCTGTACTCCTCTCAAAGCATCATGCTAGATGCAGGAGGAAAGATAAAAGGCCACCGTGCCTATTAGCAGTGGAGAGAATGTACAGTTTTGTGGAATATAACTATAATCCGTCGTATTGTGCCCTCATGTTTGTCAGCTTCTCTCATAGGTCAGGAGTTTCCTACACATGTAACGGAAAGGAAGAAAGACACAGAGAGAAAATAAGTGATCAATTAGGACTGTGAGCTGATTTGCCTTAAAAAGGTCACCCAAGTCTTTGCAGCGATCTTACTCTTGTAGGATACTTGATGGAAACTCCTTAACAATCTCTACTGTGGCTGTACAGAGCGCTAGACTCCACCCTGACCTCTTTAGAAAGGCCGGCCCAGCTTCTTCCTCACTCTCGTCTGACCGGAGAAAACTAATGAGTGTGAGGTTGTGGGTAAAACCTAATGGGGCTCAGTAGTTTTTGCTCCAGGCTGACTGCTGAAAATGAACATTTAACCACAGCTCGAGTAATTGAAAAAATGACAAGCAGTACATGCAGGCCATCGCCCCACACAAACACACACACATACACAGCGCCCAAATTATTCTGATTATTTGCCACCTCCGGATTAGAAGCGCCTCTCCACACTGTCACTTACATCACCAACCAGGAGTAGTGTCAGAATACACAGGAAAAAGCAGAGATGTGGAAGTACATCAATTAAAATGAGACTGTTACCCTCTAGTTATGCCAGATATGGAGTAAGTGCAGAGAAGCATGGCCTTGATGTTAGACCTAACTGTGTGGAAGCAGGCTGCACAGTAATAAGCTCCATCTATAAGAAGGAACCTTCCCAGGGATAAAGCATCAACACGTCTCTCTGTGAGAAAAAAAAAACACAAAATGAAATGTTACTCAGAGTTTTTCTGAGATTAACTTTGCTCACAGCTCCACCTGCTTGTCATTTATTGACACTGACACATGTGTCTTTTGAAAGTCAAACTGGAATGATGGTGTATGATGTAAGCTTTCACTCACAATACATATACCCTGTGTAGTATGTTAAGTTCCACATCACAAAAAAAGTAAATTAGAAAATCAGAATACAGATGCAGAAGAAGAAAACTGTTTTAGTGTATGAGTATTAGCTTTGTTGTCTCAGTGACTCTGAGTAAAAGTAGCAATACCACATTATACACAATACCAAGAAAATGCTCCATTACAAGTAAAAGAGCTGCGTCCAAAGTCCCCTTCACTGAAAAATGTGTTTGGCTTATTGTTACTTCACTTTCTACTTCACATAAAACTTTTTCCGCTGAAGGGGGGAAAGCTCCTCTGTGCTCACCTTAAATCTCTGTTTAACAGATGTTTATCCGAACAGGGTTGTGACATCACAACTACTGTGGAGCCAATTATGGTCCAATATGTAACTAATACAAGGGTGATGTGGAAACCCGAAGGTGCCAGCACCCACAGAAGACATGAAGAAGACATCACATGTCCAGCTGTTCAACTTTCGGAACTAGCAATACTTGCATACACTCGGGAACGTTTCTGTGGAAACACCATATCAGACACTATTATTAATTATTATTCCAGAGTATTTGTATATGTCTTAAAACGTTTGTAAAGGGGATATTTAAGTAAAATTACATATGGAAGTATAAAATAAATATATAATAAATAAAATAAAAATTAAAAATATATATATATATAAAATATAAAATACAATGTCACTATAGAGGCAAAATAACCTGTCAATGTTACATTATTATGATGATGTGATTACAGATGCATTAATATATACACAGAATTTTAATGTCGTAACAGAGCTAATTTTCCCCATTAAATAAATCTGGTTTAATTTAACATATAACTATTCTTAGCTTTTTTATAAACTATAGCAGCCAAATAAATTACCTAACTAATTTGTAACAGACTCGTGTTAATTAAAAAAAAAAAGAATCTACTGTTAAAGACAGAAAATGCAAAAAATGTATTCTAGTAGTCAAATTATGTCTCCTTTAAATTGTTATTAGTCGTGGACCACAGGAACCCTTGGGTGCCTCAGGAGGTAGTGGCGATTTAAAAAATATAAAATAAGACTGATTAGAGCTAAATTATTATCTCAGACATTAACCAGATTGAACACGAGCACTGAAACCATGATCCATCATAATAGTTGAGCATTATCTTAAATGTCCAATGGCTATTCCATTTATGAATGTTATGCTTGATGGATGATGGCAATTAACAAAATTTAATCTCCAAAGAGTTCTCAGAAATCTCCCCCCACATTGAAACACATGTCCTTAGAAAAGGTAATGCCTTGTTTGGTGTGCAGTCCTTCAGTAGATTTCCCACATCACTTCAAGGGAATTATTTTGCTTTCAGTCATTTTTCAAACATTATCTAAAACAGATTTGATCACTTAACTGAGATATCAATCGCCCTATGGGTTTTTTAAAAAGATATTTGTACAAACCTACATTTGCAATTATCGGCAGTTAATGGGGCAGACTCACATTTTACACCTTGTTCCAACGAAAACAGCATGTCTCTTGAACACTTGACCACAACCTGAAACAAAAGGGCCTTGTTCCTCTTCCTGACAGAACCAAGCCTCAGCATACAGATGGCCTGCGTGTGCAGTCTGGGTCTCTCACTGTCCAGAGACCGGAGATGCAGTCTTTATGTAAATTATGGTACTAATGGTTCAGTCATGGGTCTGTAACATACAGCCTTATTTTAGGTGAAAGATTAATATCCTATTAGAATTATGAGGAGGCATACTGTTGCTTGTTTAATTTAAATCTTCTCTGGTGTTGTGATCACTGGTGACTGTTTTTCTACAGGTTACAGAAATTATTCCTACTGTACATAGCTAGGTAGATCAAAGGAGCTGTTCATGTAGTTGTAAGTGAACTTACAAGTAACAAGTAGTTAATAGTTAGTTGTGATTGAAGCATTACAGAATGTCAAGATTTAAACTACTCTTTTTCTCTCTCATCTTTATTTCATTTAAAGGGCTACGTTGTAGTTAAATTAAATGAATCACTTTATTATTGTCTATTTGTGAACGGGTTGTAAACTCACATTAAAATGACCTATTCGCCAGCTTACTCGGTTACCTTTGACACCCTGTATGCCACTTTCTATGTGAAGAATTCGGGTCGGATTTTCCACTAAATCCATTGGTTTATGTAGGCTATGACGTTCAAAGGCACACCTGAGCCCCTGGCTTACTGATGCTGAATAGTACACACTGCAACAACACCGCAGCAACACACAACACAAACTCCATGTAAGGATAAAAAACAACAAAAAAGTTTTATGTGTTGAAGCCCGTCAGGACAAAAGAGAATAAGATCGATGTCAGGCAATACCACAGTCAACATCAGAAATCCGTTTGAGGCATGGAGAGACCTCCACTTTGTTTTCAAAACCGACAGAGTTGTCTTTCATCCTACTGGACAGGTAAACTAACATCACTGCAAAGCATGTGAAATATATTGTGATTTTGTGTTTTAGTTGGCTCCAGTTTGATAATGTTAGCAATGCTAATGCTTCGTTTAATCCATATAACTATAGCCCACTGTTTCACAAGGATATTTATTACTTTCGCACTTCGCCCTTACGCTGTGTGAACAAAACATGATTATGATGGCACTGTTCGCAAAGTGGAGGAAGAGAGAGAAAATAGCAAGGAACAAAGATGAAAGTGTCCAAAGTATGGGATTATTTCAAGCTAAAGGAAAACATCAACTCTGTAAGTCCGTCCACTGTAAAACAAAACTTATGTGACCTAGCGCAACAGCACGACAGCATCTGATCAGAAAGCACCCGGTCTAGCAAGTCCATGGAGTGGACCAAAGACAAGGTAAGAGTAACAGCAACTTAAGCATTTACCTGAAATCATGATTGATTGTTCAGTTGAAGCCTAGCTAAAGTAAGCCGCAATCCACAGCTGTATACACGTGTTTGTTGTTCTCCGCCTGGTTGAGCCATAAGTTTGGGTTTTAACGACACAGTCATGACACTGCCATCAAGCAAAAGTACTTCTTAAACAACGCATCGATGATTCAATGAAATAATCTGTAAAAGCTTTGAGTACATCGTTAGCTGCAGCCCTAAAGGTATCCATCAAGATGTTATGTAAACATTTCCCTGCTGGGTTTCCTCGACCCCTGGCCTGAAAATCTCTAGTGCTTCTGTAATGTTGTAAGCACCTTTATACAGTCTATGGTAAACTCTCCCCTGGTGCTCCGAGCTCCCAGTATGGGGACAGTAAGCTAATTTGACCACTAGATGCATGGCTAACTGAGCCAATTAAATAATGGCAGCTAGTTAGCAGCAGTTAGCTGCATGTTATTTCAGCAACAAGTAAAGCTATCTGTCCATCAGGAAACTCCATACATCACACAGAAGTGAGGCAGAGCAGCTCTGTGTGTTGACTTAGATTCAGTCATGATATGCATAGAACATAATGGATTTACGGGATTATGGCAATCAAGTGATACTTTTGGTTTCCACATAAACCAGATCGTTTTATTCACTGCAACCATCAGGCAATCATTGTGACAGGAGGCATTCCTATTCTATTTTTATAGGAATCCTCTAAATTCAAGAAAGAAGTTATCCAATAAAATCTGGAGATTTTTTTTTCTTTTTGATAAGGGTCTGATTATAAAACCGCAGCAATAAGTCGAGAAATCAATTAGTCGACAGAAAAATATTCAGCAACTATTTTGTCTAATAATTAACATAGATTTTGTGAGAAAAAAAATCACGGTAGCAGATTCGCATTTGTGAGGTTTTTCTGTTTTTCTATGTTTTATGAGATAGAACACTAAATTTAGTTGAGTTTGTTTTGTATTATTGATCAAATAAAACAAGATATTTGAAGTCGTCACAGTGGGTTTTAGAAAATGATAATTATAATTAACATTTTCCTTTTTTTTCTGACATTTTACACTCTATACAAGTAACCGAGAAAATAATCACGATTGATGATGATAATTGTGGGTTACAGCTCTGCTACATTCATAAATTCATTGCACATACTGCCTTTTAAGCTTTAATATTTTTGAGTTTCCTGCAAAATGAACATACAGAACATATCTTTTGATGCTAAATAACTACCTTCTCACTGGTCAAGTACAAGAGGTTAATAATGAATTAGTCATGCAATCTCAAGCCAATATACTATCACCTGCCAACGGTGGTCTGTCTGCACTCAGGCTTAGACACCACACACACACACACGCTAACTGAATTTAAAAAACAAAATCTCAAATTGTGCATTTGAAGCAGTTACATTTATAATAATAAGCCAGAAATTTCTTTTCATTATTCCACTTCCAGTACTGACCTTCTTTTCCAAGCACTCCACCTGTTTTTCCTCTCCTCCCACTTCGTTGGAGCCTTTTCCCTTGGCCTCTGTGGAGTCTTCATTACCACAGCATATAGATGCTGCTGTCCTGCCAGCCGGCTGTAATGAGGGAGAGACTCTGCATATGGACACCAGTTCAATGCAGACCACTGAAAATGTTTTAATAATTCTTAATGGATCGCTTCCGAGGTGATGAGGGGTCAAGTGATTGGCTGTTGGACCCATAACACAGTTGATGCATTCAAATGCCTTTTGATTCTTGCACAGGCTCCAAATTCTGTTATTGCCTTTATGTAGTACAGTCCTCATTCATAACTGTCAAGAACCTACTCATCTGTATCCCTAGCTTATTTGGGTGAAAATCACACATAAAATGTATTTTCCACAACAGAAAAAAGAGAGGATTAATCTTATTTCTTAAGACACTTCCCTATAATTATTTTTTGGAAGGGAGACAGTGGAGGATAATCCTTGGATGGACATGAGCCTATCACATATCTACACGTGTGGTAAAGGCAGGAGATGCAAGCTGACTTTCAGATGTACCCTCTAGCTTCTGCCACCGTTAAGGTTGGTTGGGGTGAAGGGGTAAAGAAGAGGTAGAAGACACTAACAAGATCATGCAATATTAATGAGGTTTTGAGATGTGGTACATGCTAGGCAAATTGGCCACTGTATATGCAGGAAAATAATATCTTATACAAACACAAGGAGGACAAAGAGAAAAAAACAGGTGTGAATGTATACTAACTGAAAAGTACCTGTTTTTATTATTATTTTGGATAACATAGACATCATCTGACATATTTTCGTACTTGGACGTGGAATAACTGGGACTGATGACAGAAAACCTTTGGCTTATCTGAGAACTGGTCTAAGCAGTAATTAGGCTGGCACTGTCCAATCAAATAGTCTTTCTAGTATTAGATGTAACTGGGGATGCAAACTTTGAATTTCCAAAAAATATCAAAAACATACTCTTGTTACTTATTTGTATTTCATTTTGGCGGAGTCAAAAAAAAATACGCCTTGTAAAGAGAATTACTTAAAATTGATAATTCTCAACTGATTGTCTCTATTAAATCTTTACATTTTTTCTGTTTGGCCTATCTACCACTTTTTTGTTCCTTCTGCTTTTGTCTACTTAACAATAAATATAGGCAAAAGTCTCAGATTTACACAGGCTTTTATACATTTCTCAAGTTAGGAACAAACATCCACACTCATGAGGAGGTTGTGTGGCCTGACACTTCGACATCCACCGTATTGGATAAAAAAAGACGATCTGTGGCGAAAGTCATCCACAGCATCACATTCTACTAGCTAACTTTGCATTGAAGAAGTAGCCAAATATTTCTATCATGAAATATCAAGATGTTTAACTTTGTTGTTAAACATGTTTAAGTACAATTATCCTATATCTACATAAATCCATCTTTGTTGTCTGAAAGCTGATTCATGCACGAAATTTCACTGAATCATATACAGTATATATATAGTAAATGTTTTATTACGATTATTTATAATAGTTTGTTATACAATAATGAGTCCATGTGATGGAAAATTGTACTGATTTTGTGTATATATGATTTACTGAACCACATAAAGACACTTGTTGGAATGAAAACAAGCTGCTGACCAAGTGCGGAAAAGGTTTTGTTGGATCATAAAAACTTTCTGATACTTACTAAAGTTACAGAAGTCCAATGGAAAATCCTGCTAGGTATAACAGTGTAAAAAAACAAATGAATCTAATAGCAGTTGAGGTCTGTATGAAAGTTTCTTATCTTCTCTCAGCTCAGGCAGTACTGAGCTAAACGTTCTATTGTCAAACTGGTCAACTATTCGCTAATATGCGGGCACAAGGTGATAACACACAGGAGATGCCTGTCGACAAAATTAGACACATTCCCACCTACGATGTAAACAGGAAGTAATTAGAAAATATCACAGAGAAGCACTTGTTGTTGCTGGGAAACATAAGATGAATAAACTTATGTAAATGCATGTAACACATCTATAACATTAACAAAAGCTGACTTCACCAACAACCCCATTTTGTTTCACAGACTTACAGACCAAAGTAGGTCAGCAATCAAACAAATTGGTCCAACTCCATTTTCATTTGAAATGTATAGATGATAAAGACTGGGTCCACACAAATTCAAAAAACAAACATCATGTTAGGACTGTGGTTTTGTGTTCAAGTTTTTCCTGCTTCATGGTTTGGGGTTCTGTGTTTCTTCTGTTCTACCATGTTTATTCTCATGCTCTGCGTCTTAGTTCTGTGCCGTTGTTCTTGGTCCTGTGTCTTAGTGTTAATTCCTGGTTCTGTGTCTTAGTTCTGGGTTAGAGTTTATCATTTCCCATTCAGATGTTACATTTGTTCTGTTTTATTCTTCCTGGTCCCTGTCATCTGATTCCGTATTTTGTACTGACAAAACGGTTTGTTCTTGCGTCAAGTCTCAGTTTGTTTGCATGCCCTGTCTGTTCTCTCCTTGTGTCTGTGTCTTAGTCCTTAGTATTATGTCTCCATGTTAGTGTAGTTCTGTTCCCTGCCCTGGTTTTATTCTGTTATGCAGTTGTTCCCTGGTTAGTCCTTGTGTGTCCTCATATGCTTTACTTCCTGTTTAATTTTGTAGTGTTCAGCTCTCATGTGTCCTTGTCAAGCATTGTTTCCAATTGTTTGATTACCTGATGTTTTTCAGCTGCGCTTTCCGCCCTGCTCGTTACCTGCCGTATAAATGTTGGCTTGTTCTGTTCAGTCTTTGTTAGGTCTTGTCATCGTCATATGCTGAGTGTTCTGCTCGGTGCTCTGTTCCTCATGCTTGGATTATTTCTCTGTCTGTTGGATTGTACTCCGTCTGATTGGATTTCTGCTTTGCCTGTTCCGGATTTGCCTTGTGCTTTCACATAAGCCTGTTTTTGTTCACTTTAATCAATCTTTTGTTGAACTGCATCCTCCTCGCCTGTTGTCTGCATTTGGGTCCACACCTAAGTCTGCACTTAGCCACCCTCATGATCAAAATTGTTAGTAAAATGAGTTCTTGAATAGGCATTACCAACACTATATTTTTATCAAAGATATTGCAGAAGAAAGCACTGCAACACTGCTGCACGTGAGAGAGACAGTCCCAGTGGGAGAAATGAGACCATCTGCCCCCATCTGCAGGTGACTGTCCCCGGATAGAAGCTGGAGTTAAGCTGACACAGCGAAAGAGAGCAGCAGGGCAAACTGTCCTGCTATGAAGCTGCTGTAGCAGGCCCTGTAATAGGCCCACTACTGTTGTTTTAGAGAAACGTTTCGTTTATAACTGACCATGTGCCAAAGAGGCACTGCTTCCAGTGCTGAATAACATCCTGGGTGTCTCACCGGGGGGGTACCATAGCCATGGATTCGTCCACCACCACCATACTGGGTACACTACATCACAATCATTTTAAATGATGAAATTGCTTAAAATCACAAGTCTAGGGAGTCATAAATGGTCATCAACCACGTTCCTGTTTTGGAAAGTTGGTACACAAGCATCTGATTATAGTGAGATGCTGATTTAACACTGAAAAAGAAAAAAGCTGGTACCACTTCATTACTGGTATTGACCAAAACCCTTGGTTCAAGCATCTAAGTGCTGTTTAAAGAGTTCCATTTTGTTATAAATGCTAATTATATTGAATTAAATTGCAAACATTGCACAGTTTTGTTACTGAAAGGCAGGGTGCCTGAAAAAAACTTTTCAAAACCGATTTCGAGAAAGCATCTCAGCCTCACCCCCGTGCACTTGGCTTGACAATGCACTGATTCAACTCCAAATACTCATTATACAAATACATAGCCTGAGGTAATGCAAACCCAAACATCCAAAGCAAATTAGACGATGCAATTCTGTGGAGGAAAGACACTACCATTAACATCTTACTTAACGATGTTACTGTATTTTGGATCAAAGGAGTGAGGTCTGCGAGATAACCCTGTTTTGCTTTCATGTTTAGATATGCTGGTTGGACACATGATATATAATTTAGCCAGAAGGAAATAACTTACCTATCATCAATGTATGAGCAAATGGTGCTGATAAGGAGACTTATGGCAATTTGACACGCTTCTGTTGTAGCCAAAGAAGAGTTTATCAGCAACATAAACTAGGACAAACATGGGCCACTTCGTCATACTAAAGAATATGAGGTGTAAATATCTGTCCAAGTAGCTGTGTAAACACATTAAAGAAAACAACAGAATTAATTAGGCCGAGATTAACTTATGAAAGATAATTAAAGTTACCCTGTGGAGTTTTCATTGTAAACAAACATGGCTTTGTTTGCATTCAGCGTTGATCACCAAATGGTTTGTGTGTATCCTTCAGGCCTTACAAACATGCTAAATGCATTTCATTTCTCACAAAGCATTTGCAAAGGTTTTTTGAATGTTTTAAAATCTGTATTGTTAGAACTTGCAGTCTCTTTCTTCTCCTTTATTGGCGCAGTGCCACATTAATGGTGCATCGCCACAGCTAACTGTCAATATGCACTGCCACCCTCTGCAGAATTGTGTTTCACCTCACTCCTTTGGTAGTGGCATGAATGTGCAAACATGAGAGCGATAAGTCGTATTATGAAATGCAATGCTGGAATCACAGTTTTCCCTGACATGCCCTGGTGACATAGCCAACAGTTTTATTTTGTTTGGTGAACATGAAATAAACGTTGATACAGCTTCTAAAATCTAAAGCTAAGAAGCCTCCTAACAGCATTGATCCTGCCCTTAGTTTTAGGGGCTCCAGTTGGCCACAGATAACACCAATGTTCTTGGTCAAAACTTCAAGGGCAACCCTGATCATATTTTATCATTTCTGCTCTCCAAAGGAGTTTGTATGCATTTGTGAAATAATGTAATAATTAAAGAGAGGGCAAAAACATCTATCATTACACTAATTTCAATTAAGCAATGCAGTAACAGTGAAACTGTCTGTGCGGTATGTACTGTTGACATGGCAACATGAGTCCAACCTTTATTCCCCCCACCTGGGGTAAACAATTTGCACTCATCTCTATTGGCAAACTGTGGATTTGACAATGGCTCGTCTTTTCATTTGTCACTCTCAGTCTTTGTGATGCTCTTATACCAATATATCTTTCAAAAGCCAACTCCATTAGCTAAAAGCATATTTTTCTTTATTTGTTATAACATACCGTTCCCTATGTGACTATTATTAGCTCCAATACATCACCAGTTACATTATTTTTGATAGCTTTTAAAAATGCCACCCCAGACATCTCTGATAATAAGCAACCCATTTCTCAAAACAGAAATCATCAAATAACGTCTTGATTGCATCATAAGGTTGTAAGGAGATAAGAGTGTATTTGGTAAATGGAACATGAATCTACAAAACAACAAACCAAATGCATATCATCCATTGACGGAAACATCTGTGAATCATTATGCAAACTTAGGTTCATTCTTTAGAGTTCAATTCATTAAGGAGTATTGTTAGTTTCAGTGGCTGAGCCCTTATTATCATGCATTTAGGAAATGAGGCAAATAGAAAAGGCATAAGAGCCCAATCAATAGCTCTTTTCATTTTGTCTTAATGGCCACGTCTTTTTTTTCCCCTTGTGGACTAAAAAGAACACAGGGGAGGTTGGTGTTACAACCATAAGATGTAATTTCTCTGCAGGAAAAAAAACATAATAATGCCTCCTATCCCCTTTCTGCATATTCCTATAACATTCTGCCAAATTGAGTATGGATTTAACATCAAAAGGTTACATGAATTTTTCAAATGAGATATTAAAGTCAATATTTCAAGCAAAGGATATTTCAATTCAGGGGCTTTGATGATGTGCTAAGATGAGCTGGCTTGCAGGCATGGCTGCTACAGTTTTGCCACAAAATGTACTAGCTAAAAAAGTCAAACCCAGAGATTTTGATGTCAGACAGGAAATATAAAAATGCTCCCAAATCACTCCCATTTAAAAGGACAACAAGTCTATATGTAAGAGGCCATTGAGTATCCATAATGTATAGATTTTTAGTGAAAGCACTTTCCTCAAGTAAAATACATTATTCTGTACCATGTTTTGGTCTACCAGCAGACTGTGACACTGCTTTGGAGGATTTAAGTGTGATCTGAGTCATTTCAACTAAAGGGGCCAGTATGATCCTGAACATCAGATAAGTTTTGTACAAGTGTGCATGACTACCAAAGCGGTCCATGCGTGGAGTATAATTTATAATTAAGTTTATTAAGTTTAGATATCCTTAAAATCATTAAAAACACGGACATTTTATTTTGAAGGCGAGAGGTCTCTGTTTCCGGTTGAAGACTTTCTTGTTCTCTTTCTTGTTCTCTGCATCATTTGTGTCTGTTTATGGTCTTCTTCTCTTCTTTTATTGGCGCAGTGCTACCTATCATGGCTCATTACTGCCTCCGGCTGCGCAAGACATACTGGTGCATGTGATAGTTGACCAAGAGATACAAACAATAAGGGGACTCTAACATTGCTCAGCAACTCCAAAAACAGATTTATTTTGGAATTCAATGACACTAAGTTCAAATCTTGTGATGTAAATATCACTTATATGTGAATAGATTATAACAAATATGATTTAGGATCTAACTCAGACATTTTTCAGTCATGTCTATGGTACGTTCATGACCATTTGATCTTCATACTCTATTACTCAATATTGAAATAAATTTCAGAAACAAGTTTTAAGTAAAGTAGCCTAATTAATGTGATTATTTATGTGTTATTTGTTATTGTTATTATCACAACATCAGTGTGCAAAGTATGGGATTATTTCAAGCTAAAGAAAACAACTCTGTAATGTTACCGTCTGTCCAACGTAAAACGAAACTTATGCTGCCTTGGAAACAGCAGATGGCACCTGATCGGAAAGCAGCCGGTGTTCTGCCAGCAGACCACAGACAAGGTAACAGTAAAAGCAACTTTAGCATTTAACTAAAATCATGATTTGATTGTTGAGTTAAAGCCAAAGTAAGCTGCAGACCTCAGCTGAAAATGTCCACAAGTGCATATGTTGTTGTTTTTGGGCCGTGAGTTAACTGGGTGTTGGGGAGCTGCACCTTTTAACTCACCTCTAGCTCTCTCTGTAGTTCAGACATTTCCTGTTACCTGTGTGTACTAATCCATCCTTTCACCCAGATTCTTTGTCTTTAGAATTGCTTTATAATAACAAACAACAGCTATTTCTTGTTCAGGATCGCTCATTTCCCATTTCATGTGATTTCTTGTCTAAACGTGGTTTTGAGACCAGCCATTGGGTGACACAGCCGCTGTCAGCTCGTGTAGTGTGTGACCCCCTGTCACCGATCAGTCACGGCTTCAAGACTCCCATCATATGATGGCAAGCTATGTAGTCTGAACAGCACGGCCATTGGCCGAAGCTGAAAATCGTGAAGTCTGCACGAGCCTTTAGTATAACTTGTATAGCACTCGAGTGATGTTTGTTTGTAAAGCAGCTGTCTGGTTGTTTGTCTGATGTTCGCTGTATGACACACTATGTATTTCCAAAAGAACAGATAAATAGGCCTATCTATCACCTATAAATGTGCACAGCTGATACCGGGGAGGGGGGGG
>JAPMOB010208580.1:0-20239 GCA_029875015.1 Lepomis gibbosus
AAAATGCCAGATATCGGCCCGATAAATCTGACTGACCATTAACTGGTTAACTAGTTGACAAGTTGCAGAGTTAGGTACAGCTAGGTAAATGTTGAATGTAAAATTGAAAGACTACTGTGCTAGACAAACAATACAAATAACAAAGTAATACATTTATGAGCAGATTTAACAAAAATCTTAAACTAACTCAGGGGCCTGAACTAACCCCTGAGTTTGAGACCCTTGCTTTAGATTCTTTTTGGCTTGCATTTATCTCTGTCTACTACTTGTACAAACAAACTAACTTGAACAATCCTAGCTAGACTAACATAATATAAGAGGGAGGCCGCACCTAAGCACAGTGCTTTGAATGATTTACTCATTCCAGTGTGCTAACTTGCTCACAATACCAATGCTAAGATACTTACATATAATGTTGCCCATGTCATTTTAGTTTATTGTGTTAGCAGTCTAACATTTGCTAATTAGCACTAAAAACAAAGTACAGCTGAGGCTGATGGGAATGTCAGTAGTTTTGTAGGTTTTTGGTCATAAATTCAAAGTATTTGATCAGATCAGAGGATCACCATAGTGATAACAATTCATCAAGAGGGAGACACGAATGTCTGAGCTTAATTTCTTGTGAACAATCCAATATTTGTTGAGATATTTCAGCCTGGACTGAAGCGTGGAGCGACTGACTGACAGCTCACATGGCTAAAAATACATTTTGGATTAGTTCATAATGTGGGATCTTTTTGAGAACGATACAATGTGATAATAGATAGATTGAAAAGTATCCTCAAACGTTCTCCATCTTTCTGGCCCTCTCTCTCTCTAACACCCATCCTCCTTCTTTCATTTGCACAGAATAAGAGCCAGTTACTTTATATAGGCCTAAGCTGTGTCATGCTGTATTGCTGCCATTAACCCATAAATGAATTAAAATGGCAAGATATGACATATTATAAGAATGTGATATACAGTAAGAAGTCAACAGATTAAGGGTAAATGTGTGCTTCTCTGTGTGGACTGAGCAGTCGCTTTGTTGGGCAGAGCGTTAGCAGCCGTGGGCAGCTGCTGTACGGTTTACTGCATTCAGAGGTGACTTGCAAGTCCCTCCTCCACTAGTTTCTACTTTGGTATCCACTGATGTAGGCCAGCACTGTCTAATTTCTAGCAGTCATTTTGTAGGTGTATGTTTGGAATGGGGCCATCCAAATGTATCATCCTTAAGTCTTCAAGCATCACGTCACCCACTGTGAGCTTGGAACTTGCTCTACCATCATTTTCAATCAGACCGATTGTTTCGGCTCAGAATTGCTTCACTACAGATGTACTTGCTGTTTATTTTGCTTGCTATGTTGTATGACTTAAGTACAGTCAAAACAAAACATCTCTTCTACAACGTATGAATTGTTCAGTCTGGAATAAGAAATGTAGCTGAAAAGATGTCAGACAAATTTGTAAAATTATACCTTTCTGTTAAAGGTTTGCAGCCACCTCATTCTTTAATCAGTTGCTCCTGGCAGGCTTTGTCTGCTTGTCTATGATCAGAACACCATGCTCAAAATACATAGTAAAAATTCCCATGTCACAAAGGAAAAATGTGTTCACACTGTGGGATACAGTATGTTAGAAAAGGACTCTGTTTTGAATAAGGCTATTAAAGTATTGTTAGCAAGCAGGGGTAGAAGAAGTATTCCTGTAATTTTCTTTTATAAAAGTAGCAATACCAAAATGTAAAATTATTTTTTTTGTATTCAAAATCAAACTTAAGTAAAAGTACATTTATTCATTTAGCTGACGCTTTTATCCAAAACGACTTACAATTGCTATTTATGTCAGAGGTCGCACGCCTCTGGAGCAACTAGGCGTTAAGTGTCTTGCTCAGGGACACAGTGGATGATGACACAGTTTTCTACAAAATTAACTGCATTATCAAAAGTAGAACACATGATAATAATAATAATACAGAAAACTGGCTGTTGTGGGTGTCATACTTATTATGTTGTGATGACATCTCATGCCACGATATTGCAAGATTAAAACGTGTCGATTTCTCCTTATGTCAATAGCTGTCTGTCTCGAGAGACTCACGCAATTGACATTTTTCACATGCTGTCACACCACACAATAATTTTCTCACACAGTGAAGAATAAATGTACAACTGATAACAGATGGGGTTGAGATGACTGCGGCTGACTTTCACCGACTTGATTGTCTAATGTGAGCTATGGGCCATGGGTCACAGGAGGGGTGGGATGTTGGTCAGCCTGCAAATCACCCACCCAAACAAGTAGCGGAGGGAGACTTCGGCAGACTACACTGGATGCAGCGTGTGGGAGAAGTAAGACAGCGCTCCGCAAGTAAATGGCAGGCGCTCTATTGATAGTAACCATGGCAATGGCTTGTGTGCGCCACACAGCTGTAGCCTATTTAACTTAAATTAAAATTATAGGCTACGTAACTTTACCTGCTAGGCCTTCATCTAGTTTTGGGTGGATGCTCTGGCATGTGACTTCCCTCCTGTTGATGTCATGATAGTAAACAGTAATAGATTCTGAAAACTCACAAACTGCGAGGATCAGTCTTTCTTCCAAGAGTTCAAGACAATTCATTTGTGTGCGTGAGGTAAGCACAACCGCAAAAGTTTCACGAGAACGCGCCGGCTTGTCGCTACACCTTGTGCTCGACCACTTCACCTCACTGTAACAGGGACACTTAACCTGTTTATGCTGCTCCCTGATAAAAGAAAAATGTTTCTGCTGATACCCGTTCAGAAAAAAAAACAAGAAAACTAACAAGTAGTAATACCCTGGCAGTGGCCAATAGCTATGGTTTAATAATTGATTTGATTACATTAATGTTTAAGTTGAGATTTGAATTGTAAGCTGTCACCTGAAATTTGTGTTTCCCTTTACATAAATAAAAATATTTCCACCATAGAAACATTCACCAGAATGCAAATTGTAATTGATGAGATTTTTTGTTTAAAGCCATTGGTATCATGCATGCCACTCTGAGATTTCTTTGGAGTTTTGCTTTCACACATTTAAAACAATTTTCCTGGATTAATAGGTCAAAAGCTGTTAAAATGCTGTGCTTTTACTCTGTGCACTTTAGTCAGTTTCAAGTCCATTACAAAGTGTGTGACAGCGATCCCACAGTAATTGGCCCTGAATCATTACCGTACAAGGCACCTCCTCTTCGTCCTGTCTCTACATCATCTTTCATAACATGAGGTAATAATGTAAAATAACCAGTTATTTTTTGTGATGTCTTTGTGACCCAGAAGGGCACAAAAATACACATCTGATGTATTAAAGTGTTCTATAAACTTTCACTGTCAAAGTCACTGGAATTTAATTTGCCCATGATGATAATGTAGGGCTGGACAATAAAACAATAATATATATTTTTTCAATAACAAATGTTCAATAAATATTCTATATTTTTTTGATTTTATTCACTTGAATCATAAACGAATTAGGACTTTATTTTTTTTCTAAGATGTTTATTTTGTTGAGGAAAAAGGACTGAAAACTTAAGTTTTAATTTATTTTATTCATGCATATTTGTTGACAAAGTTTTTTATCATAAATGTTTTGTATGTTCTACCTCAGATTTGTGAAGTGATCTGCTGTTTGGCTTCAAGAGTTTAAACCACAGTTAACCATCAGGTTTCTTCAGCTTTAACTCAGGAGCAAAGATCAGCCTTGATATCGTGATAATTATAAATATCAAAAGATATGAAACTTTTTATCGTGATAACACATTGTGACAACACCTATGATAATGCAGGATAAACTGCCATCTGTCAGTCTGTATAACTTCTGTTTACTCCTCTTGGTTTGTTTGTAAAAAGTCAGTGTGAACATGAACCAGACAAGAACTAGTGAAACAAAATGCCCACAATGTAGGGATGTCCAGTGGGACCTTACATGGTGGACACTTTGTTTCACCACTACATAAGGGCCCACTAGAGGTCCTCCTCCCCTGTACAATGTATATAGCACATACTTAGGCAGTATACATTTAACAAATGTGTACTGTACAAATACCAAAGAAATTCTAGTTATGTTAATGTTAATGTTAAATATAGCTATTGTTCTTCTTGCATTATTCCGTGTTTTAAACATTGCTCTGCATTGACCCTTTGCATACATTTGCAGTCCTTTTTCCAAATGTGAGAGCAGAGAAGATTGAGTGTAGATTGATTGTCAGATCTAATGTTAAGTCTGCCCCTGTCCCTATGACTGACAAGCAGAGTTTTTACTAAATAAATCCAAAGTAAACAAATATGTAAGAGAGCCATTTGGAAAAGGGTAGATTGGAGATAAACAAGAAATAAAACAACGTGGCAAGTTAACTAGGAATAATTAAAAATGTATAAAAATAAACAAAAAAAGCTGTTGTCGGTTAACAAAAATATGTAATGTATATGGCTCACATTAACGCTTCTGAATACATATTTATTCATTTAATTTAATGAGTCCTATTAACTTAATTGATATAATATATATTATAATATACAATGCATATCATTTTACATTCATATATGTAATAGTTTACGTATTTATTGAAGATCAGTTTGGATAATTTGATCATATTTAGTCTTCTAAAAAATGTACATCATATAGACAGAACCTCGCACTTAAATATGAAATTATTTTTGAAAATATGTGAACTGAGTTGTGAGATTGTCTCACAACTTTATAGAGTACTTTAACCCCATGACACTAGAGATTGTCTCTGCACTACAGCATGTGGAGACATTTCTGTGCATTTATTATATGAGGTGAATGACGTTCTGCATCTGAGTTGAAACTGTTTCCTACCTTCCTCCACTTAACACTTTCAGCTGAAGGCTCTCTCCTGCACAGAAGGGTTTAGATTATCGGGTCAGCTGTTTCAGCAGAATTCATCATTTACTAAACGTAAGAAAACAGGTCAATATCATCAACTCGCTATCTATCTATCTATCCATCTATCCATCTCTCTCTATATATCTATATATATATTTTATAGAGTACTTTAACCCCATGACACTAGAGTGAACTCAGCACTGTCCCACCAAGCATGCATTACTTATTTCATGCAAGCACATGCTCACTGCCAGATCACTGCACTCGCCTCCTCTCTAGGATGTAAGAGACTGAAATTGCACTTAAATTAGAAAAACATTTAACAAGGGAATAGGCATGTATTAAAGAGAGCACTGTAATAAATATGGTACTATGGCAGGGAAAGGAATGCACTATTAACTGCAAAAATAAAAGTAATGTGACATATTTTCGATTGTATTAAATAGAAAAATGTGGGCTATGATAATGAGAACCTACCAAAAATGTGTCATTAATGAAATTGTGATGAAAATAAGTGAATGTGACTTTACAAATGAAGCTGACGGCTACATTTACTGGCACATTTGTGTAATCTCAAAATTCTTTTGAATAACTGCTATAGTGATAGATTGATAAAAGCATTTACATGATTCAAATTACTCGTGTTCTGTTGAATTTATTTGACAGCTGGGATAATTTGTTCAAAACAAGTCTCCTGCTGTCGTCGTTTTCATTTCAGCGGTGTAGTCCGTCATCATGTTGTCTTTGTAAAGTGACACATTTCTGACCCTTTTCTTTTGGCACAAACACACATTTCACATATAAATTAAATGGATGTAAAATGTTTACATGGCAGCATAATATAAATATTGAGGTACTCGAAGGTCTTAATAGGGTTATGGTTACACTGATTATGTCCTCACATGATGTAATACTCTGATAATCAGGTTAATTATTCATGTGCATGAAATTGTTCCCCAAGGCTAATAAAACCCAAGGGAATTCAGTTTTTAAATTACAAAATGTAGCAATCAGAAAGTGAGAATAATTTTCTCAAATCAATAAAGGTTTGTCAGGGACATGATGTTTCCCTCTTGCAACTTCGCTATATATATGGTTTCATAATAATTGGAGCAATGGTAACAAAACAGATTGATTACCAGGTCTGTTAAAGTTTGCAGCGAGTTTCAAAAGTAGTCATAAGTTACATTCAAGATGAAACAAAATAGAAAAGAAAGTGTTCTTGTTTTACAGCTATATAAAAATTATTTTAAGGATTAGTTCAAATAAGTCATTGAGAGTCATGTAAGGTAATTAAATTTAGGAGTAAGTAAGTAAATGTAGTAGTGGCAGATTGCCTTCCTTTAATATCATTGTCATATTTCAGACAACTTAGATCTGTGGGACTTTATACAATTTCTAAACTAAAGAAAAACCAAATTGTTCCAGATTGTCCAGAAGTGTTTTTTTTACTGACAAGCAAAAAACTTCAAAATGGAAATATTTTTGAAATATGTCTTATGTTGACTTTATGGTATTGAGATTAGGGCTGCATGATTTGGAGAAAAAGTCATAATGGGATTCTTGTGGACAATATTGCGATTTGCAATTGCATTTGGAATATAATGGAAAAAATGGTACTATGAGTCTACTTGCTTGATTATCAAGGAAAATGCTCAAAATACTGACATTTCTCAACTCAGGTACAAATATACAATACACCAGCAGCATCGACACAAACCACGCTACACTTTATGTAAACAAGAAGATAATGAACAATATTTACAACGAAAGCATTCGTAAAACAGATGCAAAACAGAACAAGGAGAGCATGTTGCTCTCAGAAGGAGGCGGCTAGAAGGAGCACATACTGGAGAGGTTGTAGCCAATTCTGTGGTCTGGTCGCTGCCACACCAACCACGGTCACATAGACCACTGGTTGCTACCACTAGGGGCGCTAAAGATACTGGTCGCTGCCACACAGACCAGTGGTCGCTACCACAGTCTCTAAGGGATGGCTCCTCGTTGTCACACACAAACCGCAATATATAGTGCAATAATAAGAGTAGGCATAATCGATAATATATTAACAAAGACTTATGATAAAGATGTATTACAGTAGATATAACCAACTGCAACCAGTGGTCAGTGTGACAGCGACCACTATCTTCAGCGCCCCTAGTGGCAGCGACCACACCGACCAGTGTGGCATCGACGAGAGGTCGTTGTGGCAGCAACCCAAGACTGTGGAGCCTCGTCTCATGCCTTCTCTCGACAAATTAAAAGATTAAGTCTGGTGTCTTCTTCATACTTTGGTGTTTTTGAATTGAATAATGGCAATCATGCCAATAAAATGTCATCAATTCATTTCCAGGCCATTAGAGCTTGTTTATAAAAGTTTGATAACTTCACAGTAATTTATCGATTTTGTAGTCTTTTTTTGATCAACTTAGTTAGCCATTTAACTTTGGAACGTATTGTTTAATGTTTCAAAACTTAAAACCTCCAGACCTCAATTTTTAAGTTGCATAGGGTATCTTTCCCTAAATAATGACATTTGTTCCTCCAAAATAAATTAAATAAGATCTTATCTAATTCTTTGTATATTTCAGTAGGCATTTCCAGTGATAAGGATCTGGATAGATAGATCTGGATATTCCCTCAGTGTTAGATAGTAGAACTCCATTCAGTGAACGATGCTTCCACCACATGTTGAACCTTTTTCATTATTTGTTAAATCATACGGCCGAAGTTTAGGTTATTGCAGAGTTTTTCATTCTTATCACACCCAGGTATGTAACTGGACGTCTTCGTAGGGATACCATTAACTTCTGATAGTTCACATTCCTTAATAAAGGAATAAACAGATTTATTCAAGTTCATTCTTAAGACTGCTTTGATCCATCCCTCTCTATTAGACAAAAAAATTGTTTCATCTGCCTGTTGAGATATAGAATAATCTGAGGTCCCTTTAGGTCTACTTTGGAACCACAGACTGTATAAAAACTTGAAACTTTTTTTAAATGTGTACAGCCACAGTTTGTGTGACCACGAACAGAAAGGAACCATCCCTTAGAGACTGTGGTAGCGACCAGTGGTCGGTGTGGCAGCCTGGCAGCAAGGCTGCGACCAGTATCTTTGGCGCCCCTAGTGGTAGAGACCAGTGGTCTGTGTGGCAGCGACCAAACCACAGAATTGGCTACAACCCCTGCTGACATACTGGCACAATATTGGGATTCTATCTCTAGGTCACAACGTTGTTTAGATGTTATTGTATAAAACAAGTTTGTATAAAGAAACCAAAGTTTGTAGAACTTGACATTCTCTGTTGTCAATTTTTCTTTTGATAAGAAGAACAGGTCAGTTTTTCAGGACATGGCCAGTCAACATGTTGTTCTGATTCAAGACCTTCGCTTCGGGGGGGTTCATCAGCAGTAAAGAAAATGTAAGGTATTTCCAGCCCTACCTTACTGTAATTGTCCCTGTGATTCCCAGGGGAAGTTGGTGAAGTACTTCAGCCGCCAGCTGTCCTGTAAGTGCAAAGTGGCCTTAGAAGAGCGCAGCGCCGAGCTGGAGGACTTCCCTCGCCTCGGCCACTGGTTCCGCATCGTCAACTTGAGGAAAGAGGTCACACAGGTAGATACATCCAGTCACAATTTTTATGCAAAAAGACACTGATCTTCCAAAATTACAATGCTAGGATGTAAGATATTATTTCTCAGATTAAAAATCTGATATCTGATATAATGTACAGATGGGTGACAGAGGGTGCTGTCAAACAAAATCTTCCATAGGTGTTCAGTTGAGCTGAGATTTGATGATTGTGGAGACAATGCTGTATGATTTAACATCACATTTTCCTCATTCATAATTAACCTTTTCTCTATAAAGTAGCTGTAACTTCCACTGCCGAATGTTCAAGCCACAAGCCAGTGTTTTAAGCTTCAGTTCCTCTGATGCCCTGTAAATTCAGTCTTCAAGAAAACTCTTCAACTTTTCTCTTGAATTACAAATATCAACCGTGTTTTTCCACAGACAGTTAGGCTCTCAAAAGTTGACATCACATCTTCTAATGCATGATATGGTGGCAACTTGGATAACTATTTTTCCAATAATGACTATTAAGGTTTAAATATAATCTGATCTTCAGGCATCTCAGTCCATCAGGTGGTTGCAGCTTTTTTTCCACCTCAAAATCAACCAGGCTTTAAAATAGATAGATTTTCCATCTCATTTGATAAAGAATGTGGCAAGGGATAAACCCACATCCATACTTTAAAGGTAACACAGACAAGCCCATGACCTGTTCCACTCTTAACTGACAATAAGACATAATCACTGAAAAAGGTGAACATTTTCTCCACAACTTCTTTTTATTGTCATTTGAGTCTGCTGCTTATTCAGCGCATCTTTAACTATAAACCAAATGTTCCATGTATTAATACAAGACCTTCATGATGAATGTGCATCTGTGTGTGCGTGTCAATGTATCTGTGTCATGGTTTTTGCGTGTGTGTGTGTTTTGTAGGAGATGAGCCCGGGTGAGGTGACCCTGGAGGGCCTGCTGGATTTGAGCGAGGAGCAGGTGTGCGAGCTGCTGCAGAAGTTTGGTGCCAACGAAGAGGAGTGTGCCCGACTCAACGCCTCCCTCTCCTGCCTCAGAAAGGCCCACCAGCTCGGTAAGGGTCCACCAAACACACAGAGAGATGAGCTCACACAAAAACACACATATTTATAGAAATACATGCCTTTATATGTCCTGAAAATGTACTTTCTAATTTCTTTTTAACTAGCTTGAAATGATCTTTGTCTTTATGAGAGGACATTTTTGCGTGTAGAGTGTGCAATTTCTGACAAAAATGAATGCCATCAAAATTGTAACATGTAAGAAGGACAAACTAGATGATTGGTATGAAAATCAGGTGGTCTAACACTATAAAAACATACACAGTATTTAGCATTTGTCCCACCTTTCAGGCTGACATTGATTGCTATAAGTTAATTTCTTCAAGATGTTACAATGCTGTGTCTTGCTTGCTTGAGGTAGACAACAAATGATCTTGTTATACTATAGGGAACACCTAGTCACTCCTAATTATAATTAAATGTATTTAATTTTGCTCATGGAGAAGAAAAGGTGCAAATTAACTGCAAAAGACTTGATAAAAATAAATGAGAAACTACCAGGAACCCATTATCCTCCAGTGCCACCTTAACCTAGAACTGCAACCTACCTGAAGTATCCGGAAGTACAAGGAGCCAAGTGCTCAGAGACATGGCCACCACTGAATAAGATTAACAAGTTAAAGCGTCAAAATTAGGCAAAGAATTGACTGAACATAGATTTCTCAAAGGTTTTATGGAAAAATGAAGTAAGAGTGACTCTTCATGGACCAGATGGACGACCCGCGGTTGTATCACTGATGGACACGGCACCAATTTGACTCAGGTGCCAGCAAGCTGGAGGAGGGGTACTGGTATGGGCTGCTATCAGTAAGGATGAGATAGTTGGACCTTTTGGGTTGAAAATGGACTGAAACTCAAATCACAAACCTACTGCCAGTTTCTGGAAGATACTTTCTTCAAGCAGTGGTACAGGAAGAAGTCCTCAGCATTCACGAAGGACATGATCTTTATGCAAGACAATGATCCATCACATGCATTTAAGTACTCCACTGCTTGGCTAGCCAGCAAGGGCCTCAAAGATGCCCAAATAATGACCTGTGCTCTTTCCTCACCTTAATTGAATCCTATTGAGAGCTTGTGGGCCCTCAACGTGAGATTTACTGTCAGGGAATACAATACAACACTTTGAACAGCATTTAGGAGGCTGTGGTTGCTGCTTCAGCGAAAGTTGATCATGAACAGATCCAGATACTGACAGACTCCATGGATGGGAGGCTTATGGCAGTTACCGAACCCATGGCAGTTATTGAATAGGGTGGCTATATTGGTTGCTAAGTATTTTTGAAAGGCCCAAGTTTTTTTTATTTATTGTCGTTTTGTGTTGTTACACTGACTCTAAAAACTGACAATAAACAAGTCATTTGATAGAAATTATTTTGGTAATTTAGTCGCCTAATAATTCTGCACAAATACACAGCATATTATCCTGAGCATGACAAAACTCACGTTTTCTTAGTTAAACATTCAGATTTGAGGTTCAATTATATTTTGATTGACTGAGAGCGCTATGTTTGTTCAACGGTAAAATGAATCCTGAGGAATACAATTTGCCTAATAATTGTGCACACAGTGTAGAGTATAGTTGAGAAACTGGTTTGCAGTGATGTTAAATTACCAATTTGTAGTTATTGAGCCAAAACACGAAAGGAAAGTGTTGTGAAGCACACAGAAAAAGCAGGATAAATTAGATTGTTTACATCCAACATACTGACTACCACCCAACAATGTCATTATCCTGCCTGTGATTCTCTAAGATCTGTTTACGCAACATGTGTAAGATATATGATGCTATTTTAATGAATTCGAAACAGGACAATTGTCGGGTCAGGGATTCTGAGATAGAGATGACGAGATCACATGTAAAACAGGAGTGGAAAACAGCTGCAAAAAACAACAAATGAAACCTAATTCTAAAGAATATGTTTAGATTTTGACAAAACATCTTTTAAAATACTATGATGGGGGAGATGGGAGAATTAGGTGGCACCTTACAAACATATGACAAGAATGAGATGATTATGACATAATGTCATAATTGTCATCATCATATTCTAATTCTCCAAATGTGCGCATTCATGCCCTCACCAAAACCATCGTGTAAATGTGTCTTTATTTATGGATTAGACCAGAATTCAAAGCAGCCATCATCTGTTGTTTGATGGTGTTACATATTTTTGTGATGTTAGAGTGGACTGATGCAACAAAAATCTTTCTGGTTTCAGTCAGAAAACAACACATTTAACTCTCATTCATAAAGTTTTAATCTGGCTGATTGTCATGGCGTACAGGTGCATCTCAGAAGATTAGAATATTGTGAACCCCCCCATAATTTAAGTGAAAAAGTGAATTCATTCATTACATTCATTACTCTTTACAGTGAAATACTTAAGGCCTCTTTTTGTTTTAATCTTGATGATTATATATATTACAGCTCATGGAAATCAAAAATCTGTATCTCAAAATATTAGACTAAAGAATCTATAATTTCGACTTTCTACATGAAGAAAATCAGCCTGTGGCACTGCTGAGGTGGAAGCCCAGGTTGCTTTGATAGAGGCCTTCAGGTCACCTGTATTGTTGAGTCTGGTGTCTCTCATTTTCCTCTATACAATAACACATAGATTCTCTGTGGGGTTCAGGTCAGAAGAGCTGGCTGGCCAGTTAAGCACAGTGGTCAGTAAACCAGTTACTAGTGGTTTTGGCACCATGGGCAGGCACCAAGTCCTGTTGGAAAGGGAAATCAGCTTCTCCACAAATCTTGTCGGCATGGAAACACAAAGTGCTCTGAAATTTCCTGGTAGACGCTGCATTGACTCTGGACTTGATGAAACACAGTGGACTAACACCAGTAGGTGACATCACACCCAAAATCATCTCTGACTGTGGAAACTTGACACTGTACTTCAAGAAACCTTTATTCTGTGCCTCTGTGTTCGTCCTCCAGACGTTGGGGATTTCCAGATGAAATGCAAAATTTACTTTCATCTGAAAGAGGACTTTGGACTACTGAGCAACAATCTAGTTATTTTTGTCCTAAGCCCAGGTAAGACGCTTCTGACGTTTCCTCTGGTTCAGGAGTGGCTTTACACTAGCAATGCGACACTTGTAGTGCATTTCCTGGACACGTCTGTGTGTGGTGGCTCTAGATGCTTTGATTCCAGCCTAGTCCACTCCTCGTGAAGCTCCCCCAAAGTTCTTGAATCTGCTTTTCTTGGCACTCCTCTCAAGGCTCCGTTATGAGTGCTTGTGTGTTATTCCAATATTCTAATATTTTGAGATATTGGCTGTTTGATTTCCATGAGCTCTAACCCATAATCATCAAGATTAAAAAACAATTTCACTTTGTCTGTAATCAATCTAGAATATATGAAAGTTTCACTTCTTGACTTAAATTACAGGAAAAAATTAACTCTAACTCTTAACTATTCAAATTTTCTGAGATGCACCTGTATATAATGCTAGTCTTTGCTGTGGTGTTAATCCACTGCCAGTCCTAGACAATTAAGAAATACCCAGTGTGCTCAGTACTGCTGTCTAGTTTTTGTAGGTGGCACTGTTTTCTTCATATGTTCAGCCACACTGGTTATGTTCATCTGTAACTGTAAATTAAAATGAATCACTACTTATGTGCCAGACAATAATATTTTTTCCAGAAATAAGACACCGCGTGTTTAGAACTGCTTTGATGAAGTGGATAAATCAAATAAATATCATCATGAATGAATACAGCACTTATAGATAGCAATATAAAATATTTGTGGGCTGTTAAATTTTTGTGTCATGTAGTCATGTGTAACAATAATCATGTAAAGAATAAATGCTGTGACTAACATGAAACCAAGTGTTTGCATGGAAAAGTATCTTTTTATCCTGTCTTTGCAACGACTAAAACCTGGTTTGGACCCAAAAGCACGACTCAGAGATCAATTTAGCTTTGGGCATTGTCAGAAACAGGGAAAGATCAATACCAGGTAAACTTAAAACCAGTTATGGATCAAGAAGATACATACAGCGAGGCTAATGAGGAAGTGGGAACAGGTGTCCAGGTAGGCAGACAAGGTCAGGTAATGGGGGATGGCGGAAACACAGGTTACTTTAGGGCGACTTACACCTTTACATACATTTTTATTATCACACAGACTTTGGTGACCTCACCTAAACCCCACATTCAGCCTCAGCAGAGCTCTAACCAGCCAAGGGAAAACTTCTGTGGGTGTGCAGGGCCTTTAAGAACCATATAATGTGCATATCTTTTCTGTTATCCTGCGGTGATTACACAAGTGTAATGACACTGAGTTACATAGTGACTAGTTTGACCTGTTGCTTTAGACAAATCACAGATGTGCATTTATTCATAATAGTACTTAAAACAAAATTCAAGCTTCTTAGCAGTGCCTTGTCATTATGTAGTCCCTGTGCTAAGCTAATCACCCCCTGGCTCTAGTTCCACACTTAACTCACAGCCATAGGACTATCATTGATCATTCCAAATAACTCAATAACAAGACAGCTATTTTACCTAATGTCAAACTGTTCCTTTAATTCATGATTAACGGCAGTTTCTAGCAAAGCTTACAGTATGTGACATAGGCATTAAAGTCACATGTTTATAGTGCAAAAAGAACAGGTAACTGTTTTAGTTGAAGTTAAGAGCTCACTACATTCCAGATCTCTAAGATATACAAAAATATTGAAAAAATGTATCTGCTCTGATGGCTGGATCTGTAAAAGAAGTAAATACAGTAGGAATACAAACAGTATATATAACACAGTAAATATAAACAGTAATATGAAGTCTGTATGATCTGTAGTCTTATGACACCAGTAGCTTCCACTTACCACATTTGGCAGCTCTATCTAATATTTGTCTTTGTTGGTGTAATGTATGCAGAGTTTATATACTGAACTACATATTGTAATGGATAAAGCAATTGGTAGGTTGCTGAATGCATATAGTACTTTTATCCAAAGCACTTTAGCCATTCACACTTAACTCTTATTTATGCATTCACACACACAAACACACACTCACACACACGCCGATTGCAGTGAGCTACCATGCAAGGCACTGGCCTAACCCTCGGGAGCAATTTGGGTCTTGCCCAAGGACACTTTGACATATGGACAGGAGGAGCTGGGTATCAGAGTGCCAATCGTGTTATTAGTCCTCAAGAGGAGTCACTAAAATAATGCAATGCTATTTCTACAAATAATTTAACAGGGAAACTTGTGTTGGTCAGGCTGAAATTCCTTTATTACATCAGGTGATATTTGATATGTAATCCAAAACCTTTGCATTTCATTCCTATTTTGTTTGCAACGTTTTTAAATTTTAGAGAGTGCCAGTTTCACATTCTATCTGGTGTGAGATATTTGTTTTTAAGAATTAATTCAAAGACCCAGTCTTTGTTGTATTTTTCTTTTGTTCAGTAAGTGGCTTTTACAAACAGTGAGAATTACTACTGGCATATGGTGGGATCAGGTTTTGATGCCACAAGTGCGTTTCCCTTGTTTCATGGTTGCACACCAGGTGGCAGTAAAGACCGCACTTTGTTTTTTAGTCTGTTAGGTCAACACTTTTGTAATAATACAAAAGAACCAGAAGGGGGCAGTAGATCATCACTAAAATTGGGCTGTTAGGTTTAGTAACAACCTTTTGTAAACCCGTTTGATAACATATCTGTTTCTACTCCCCCACACACGCACACACACACACACACACACACACACACACACACACACACACACACACACACACTGTTCTGTAACAGATGTCCTTTCAGACGAAAGGCTCTGCTGAATAATTAAGCAAATTAACTTGATGAGTAGGTTTTCTTCAATGTGCCCTCAACAAAACTATGCGTTATTAAAAGAGTGCTTTATTAGAGCAGGTTTGAATTGGCTGTTCTTCAAAGCATTTTTTTTACATTTTTTTATGCAATGAATAAGGATTCAGACAAGCAGGTTTTCTGCAGCATAACCCTTAAGCCAGGCTCTTTGTGATTCTGCAGGTACTCAGCTGTCCTCTCGAAATATTCACACCTCTGTTGGTCCCTGTGCAAGTTTGTCAGCCTGCTGGAATTGCTCGCCTTCCTGTGTGTTTCTCTCAAACTTCCTTTCTATCTTTCTGTCTCATTGCTTGATTGTGGATAGAGGCAGATGTTGTCCACAAAGACAGATATACAGGCGTCCCCTGGCAGAGTTTGTCAGGCGGTCCCAGCCGCCCATGCCTCTGTCCAGCTGGGTTCAGACCAGTTAGGCTTCAGGCGTCTCTGGAGACTGGCTGTCTTTTGCCGTCACTGTCTAGGACTTTGGCTATGTTCATACTGCATCTAAAAAAATGACCAAATCTTGTCATAATTGAGACTTCAGTGAGACCGAACAGTAATAAAGTACTTCAATTCAGTCAAACTAAAGACAAAGTGTACTCAAAATGTTCTTATTCAACTATTTACCAATACATTTTATTCATATTGATAGTGATTGTCAAAGTATATTCTTGACCTTTGTTGCCTGTATCCAAGACCCAGCCTCACATTAAGTGACATAATGACATAACGACCAGATACAGATGGTAGAGCCGAGATTCCTGGACTCCTTAGTTATTGGTCTTGGTGACTTTAACAATGGAAATTTCAGCTATGATCTCCCCAAATCCAGACTATTTGTCAAATGTCCAACCAGAGAAGGAAACATTTTACATCACTGTTACACTACAGTAAGCAGTGCCTATCATGCCGTCCCTGGCGCTGCACTGGGACACTCTGACCATGTCATGGTCCACCCAATTTCTGCACCAGGCAGCAACTAAAGCTCTGTAAACCTGTGGTGAGGACATCAAAGCAGTGGACCAGTAATGCTATAGAGGATCTTCATGCTTGTTTTGACTGCACTGACTTGGATGTTTTCAGGACTGCTACTAATAGTCTTGATGAGTTTACAGAGGCTGTGAATCGTACATCAGTTTCTGCAGCTGTGTACCATCTCATCCTCTCCCTCCTCAGAGGGCGGTTGCTTTACCTCCTCCCCCTCCCTCACCATCCCGGAGAGGGATGTGATCAGACTGTACAGTAGGCAGAAACCTTGCAAAACAGCTGGGCCGGCCTTTGTGTCCCCATCCGCCCTCAAGCACTGGGCTGATCAGCTGTCCCCGGTGTTCACGGGCAGCTTTAACACCTCACTGGACTAGTCTGCTTCAAAGCCTCCGCCATCATCCCTGTCCCCAAAAAACAAAGGACCACAGGACTAAACAACTACAGACCCCCCTAGCCTGATCTCTGTGGTACAGTCTTTTGAGCGCCTTGTGTTATCCCACCTCAAGTCCACTACAGACCCACTCCTGGATACCCCGCAGTTTGTCTGCAGAGCTAACAGATCTGTAGACGACACAGTAATCATGGCCCTTCATCTTCCAGCATCTGGACTCCCCAGGAACCTACTCCAGGATCCTGGTTGTGGACTTCAGCTCTGCTTTCATCACCATCATCCCGGCTCTGCTGTAGGACAAGCTCTTCCAGCTAAATGTGCCTGACTCAACCTGCAGGTGGATCACAGACTTCTTGTCGGACAAGAAGCAGCAGGTGAAGCTGGAAAATGTCTCCGACTCCAGGGACGTCAGCACCGGCTCACCTCAAGGCTATGTTCCTCCCCTCTGCTCTTCTCTTTGAATACAAACAGCGGCACCCCCAGCCACCAGATGTCAAGCTCCTAAAGTTTGCAGATGACACCACCGTCATTGAGCTCATTTCTGTTGCTGATGAGTCCACCTACACAGGGGAGTTTGACCTTCTGGTGACCTGGTGCAGCCAGACCAATCTGGAGCTCAATGCTCTGAAGACAGTGGAGATGGTCATGAATTTTAGAAAGAGCCCAGCCCTACTCTCCCCCATCATATTGTGTGACTCCACAGTCAACACTGTGGACTGCTTCAGCTCCCTGGGCACCATCATCTCCCAGGACCTCAAGTGGTAGCTGAACATCACCTCCTCACCAAAAAGCCCCAGCAGGGGATGGACTTCTTGCGGCAGCTGAAGAAGTTCAGCCTGTCAAAGTCAATGATGGTGCACTTTCACTGCCATCATCGAGTCCATCCTCAACTCCTCCATCACCATCTGGCATGCTGCTGCCACTGACAGGGACAAGGGCAGGCTGCAGTGTATCGTTCGCTCTGCAGAGAAAGTGATTGATTGCCACATTACATCCCTTCAGGACCTGTACGCCTGCAGGACCACCCCAGACACAAACTGTTTCAGACACTCCCCTCTGGCAGGAGGTTGCGGTCCATTAGGACCAAAACCTCTCGCCACAAGAACAGTTTCTTTCTGACTGCAGCTAGCCTCAGAGTCTCCGACCCCTACAAACACACACACACACACACACACACACACACACACACACACACACACCTGAACACATCAGAAAAATGCTCAACTTGTATGTTGCATTAATTTCTTTATTCTAATAAAGTGCCTATGACCAACTTGCCTACTACAACTGTAGCACAGGCTTCTAAACAGAATAAGCTGGGAAGAGATTTGTCCAGCTGCGAAATGTCTTCTTCCTAAACCCCCAACCTGTTGCCCTTGCACTGCTAGTCTGAAATAATGAAGTGCTGTTTTAACAATTTAGTTAACAACAGCTCCTTCCTGTAGCAGCTGTTGAATTTGCAGGAAAATTACGTACTTCTCTGCAGCTGTCGAATCATTCCTGTTTTGTGTTTTTTTGTTTTGTGTTTACAGCTTTGCATTATGCCCTTTATCAGACTCACATTTTAACATGTTTTATTTAGAATCAACATCTCATTTCTAAATGTCTAATAGTTAAATTATAGCTGGGCATTCTTGGCCTTGGAAAAAGTGGTATAACTAGCCCCATCTTTTTCTGGTCACTGACTCCTGCTTGTTGACCTCTGACGCCCTTCCAAATCATTGCTCAGACTGGTTTTGATTTTGGTGCGGTCATAAGCCACTCTAGTTGGTAGGTGTCATAGTGCTGACTACTTGTGACTTGAAGACTCTGGTCTCACAAGGATGTTTCTGGTGGTCCCTGCTGTTTTAGCAGTCTGTTCTGGTCAGGAAAGGATTGTCATAGCATTGACCACAGCTGTAGTAAAAAAATCAAGTTTGATCAAATTAGACTTACCATGTAATTTGTTCGATTTAATTTAACCACAACCCACATAGCTTAACCCTTAACTACACTGTGGATTTGATGTTGCTCTGTTCGTTCTTAGTGCCTCTGTTGCTGCTTTTTCATGGTGTTAAATATTTCCAGATTTGTTTCCATGATTATTCATTTATTTTATGTATATTTACTATATTCACATTCGATTAGATTAGGATGGTAGCACTGTGTTTTATGTTAATAATATTGCAAAGAGTACTGTCTAAACCTGCTCTATATTAGAAGTGCAATGAAATAACTTTCATTATGAACTGGCAGCATATAACTAAAATTGAAATGAATTGAAAATGATTGAAACTCACCCCATATGCAACCAAAGTTCCATACATGGTTCACACTAAGCAACCTCCATCTGCTGGTAAAGACCATGAGATGTGGTTGAAAGCTCAAATAAAAACTTAAAAACAGTATTACACCAAGGGTTATATCGTATGGACAAGAAAAACCCGCATACTAAATAAATCTCCAACTTTTTAGAACGTACCATGAAGGTCTAGTTTGTTTTTGTCTTTTTCTGTTTGTTTCATTTTGTCGCTGTCTACCTCTTTTTTTCTCACTTTTTCATGTCTTACTGCTTATTGTTTATCATCTGCCTCTCTTCTTCGCCCATTTCCTCAACCGTACTCCCTTCTCTCCCACCTCTTGTTCTCTCTGGCTCTCCAAAGACAGGGTCTGGCCACACCGAGCCACTAATGGGCTCTCTAACAGGGAGGACTGGCTAGAGATGTGTGAATGCACCACAGCAACACCACAACCCCCACACAGAGCGGTGAGAGGCACTTTCAGCCTAGAGAAATACAAGGTGTGCAGCACCGTTTTTCATATTCTCACCCAGATGGAGCTCTGAGAGGGAGGGAGATATGTCATAGCTTTCGAAACATCGCCACATTTGCACAGCTGTGTGTGTGTTTGTGTGATTGTGCGAGTACATGCTAGCTTTCTTACCATTGAAGGGTTAAACAGCCCCATGGCAGCATTTAGCGCTTAAACACTGCAAAGCAAGAAACGGAGGATGTTCTTATGTCTTTTTAAAGAGTTATATTTTTCTCTTAAAAATCTGGAGGTTGTTACAAAAGTACAAATACATTAAAGCATTATGGATGAGAGCGCAGCAAAGGATTTGCAGATTTATGCCACATGTTTTTTCAAAGAAAAATATGTTTCTCCAGTTTATGAGTCATCAGGAATTATGTTAGAATTGGCAGACATGGACATTCATATACTTTGCAGTCTTGGCAGTTTATAGATCACATAACCAGAGAAACAGAGACCATAAGTGAATGTATGTTGCTCTGTGGTGTAATGGCAGAGGAAGGAAACTAATGCAAGTTAATAGAATTTTTCACTACAGGCTCTTGAGATTGCAGTCCATGAGTTGCAATGAGGATGAGTCATACAATTCAGAGGCAGCCGGTCGTCCTTTGTGCCGCAATATACACACATTATCCAGCCCGCCCCTCTAGACAAGTCCACACACACACACACACACACACACACACACACACACACACACACACACACACACACACACACACACACACAC